>KZ857230.1:71026-153925 GCA_003351005.1 Cystobasidiaceae sp. HBUAS51001 | reverse complement strand
AGCTCGCCTTTTGTTGAACTCGGACCCCTCCGGAAGTTACATCCTGAACTTAAAACGCTGCAGAAATGCCCCAAAAGGAAGTATGTTCCTCCACCGCATAGAACGGTGGGCAAGAACCCACCGTAACTACTAAGTGGCGGATTTTGTAGTTCTAGTAGTGGCGAACGTCATCGATCATCCTTTATTCTACAGTCAGCATTCGAGCGGCTTTAACACAGCATCCAGTGCAGCGTGCTGCTCTTCTCCATACCGACTGCTCCCCGCCCATATACCTCAGACGACTTGAGACATCCAAGCTCGCTACTTCTGCTGCCATCATGCCTAAGATTCTCTTCGTTCTAAGCTCCTGCGACAACTTCAAAGAGGGAGACAAGGACCACCCGACAGGTGCGGAGATCAGCAAACTCCTTGTTGCTACCCTTTATGATCTGATGCTCACATGAGTCCTCCATGCTTGTCGCAGGCTGGTACTTGCCTGAAGTGAGTGAGCAGTGCGACGAATACTAGTCCCATTGCCCTTGAAGCGACCTTTTCAGTGCAGGGCTTCAACTGATCAAATGGACCCTTGTCTCTTGACGTCTCTGACGGCAGTGCGCACATCCGTACTACGAGCTCGCCGACAAGGCAGAGATCGTCTTTGCTTCTCCCAAAGGTGGCAAAGCCCCGCTGTAAGTGCCATCTTTCAGTGCCCACTGCCCTCATTGCTGAGACATGACTCCGCTGCCCTTGGCTTCGATTTTATCTGACGGTATTCGCTGGTCTGCTCGACCCTCTTGGTCTAATGGCGACTCTCGACATCACAGCGACCCAAGCAGCGTGGAGGCATTCAAAGACGACCCTCAGTCGTCTAAATTCCTGAACGAATGCCAAGGTGAGTCCTCGCGTATTCGAGATCTTGCGTGAGAGCGACCTTGAGCTGATTAGGATAATGTTTCTTTTCCAGCATTATGGGAGAGCACACTCGAGCTCAGCTCGTTTGTCGGCAAAGCTAACGAGTTCGAGGCTCTGTTCTACGTTGGAGGTGAGTCGGATTCTCAAAAGTGAAGTCGTCCATATCACACTAATTGCCGCATCACCCTCCAAAACAGGTCACGGTCGTAAGTAGAGACTCATCTTCCGCCTGCCTGAACAGCGGATGGCCTGTAGCGACGAGGTTCCGAGCCAAGTGCCTTGACGCCGTCTTCTCTTCAGCCATGTTCGACCTCGCTACCGACTCCACTTCGCATAAGATCGCACGCGAGTTTGCAGAAGCTGGCAAAGTTGTCGCGTAAGTGATCACATCATCTTTCTAGTGTTCGAGCCTCTTTTTGTGCTATGCTGACTGCGAAGCAATCTTTTCCATCTAGTGCCGTGTGCCATGGACCTGCCGCCATTGCAGACGTCAAGCTGTCAGATGGCTCCTATCTCGTATCAGGACACACCGTTACTGGCTTCTGCAACTCTGAAGAGGACGCTGCCAATCTGTGAGTATTTTTACAACAGGTCTTATCTCTCACCTTCTCCCCTAGCCAGCAGATACTGACGGCCTTCTAACTCTGGGGTGGCAGCTCCCAGTACATGCCCTTCATGCTGGAAGACAGACTCCAGACAAACAGCGGGGGCAAGTTTGTCAAGGCCGAAAAGGACTGGGGCGAGAAGGTCGTCGTTGAGAAAGGCGGAAAGCTCATCACTGGTCAGAATCCTGCTTCCGGTAAGCGATAGACAGTAACGCGGCCGAGCAACAAAGTCAGACACTCTTGGCTGACGGACCTCCGAATGAACCCAGCCGCTGGTGTTGGAAAGGCAATCCTCAAAAGCTTGAAGCTTTAATTTCAAAACTGAAATAGCAGGCCATGCAATCTGAATGAGGAACGCAAATATATCACACCTATCAGAAATCACGCTGAAGGCTGATTAGCCGGGCTTGATCTGTGGTGCAAGATAATGTGAAGAATATGCATGAGGTGCTCTTTTGCGTTGACGACTACAAACGATCCGGACCACGTCTTGCTTCTTGCATACATCAGGGAGGAAGAGCGATGTCTGCCGACTTGTAGGCAGGCTAGATTATTACAGGCCAAGCTTGGACCAGCTGGGGTTTTGGTATGCCTGAAACTTAAGGCGGGTAAGCGGCTTTGAAGCACGCTCACATCGCCCGTATAGGGCCTTGAAATTGTGAGCCGCGACCGCGTCCACCTCGGTAGCCACCACCACCACGTCTTCGCTCCCCTCCTGCGCGTCTGCCTTGCTGCCCGTCCGCGGCGCCGGCGCCGCTGTCCTTGTTGTCATCGCCGAAACCGGGCCGTGTGTGTCCGAGAAGCCTGACCATGTTTTCTGCGCGTTCGATCAAGTCTGTCGCTTGTTGCTGGAGAGCAGTCCGCTCGACGCGCTGCAACGAGAGCATCGATGAAGACTGGTCAAGCGAACCAGAGAGTTCCTCTTCCCAGATCATGCGCGAGACGACTGGCGTGACAAAGTCCGTTGGCAAAGCAAGTGTGCTTGCCAAATGATCCATGGAAAGATTCGTGTAATGCCGAGCAGAGGTGAAGAGATAAGTCCGGAGTGCGACTTCTTGGATTTTGCGCCCTAGCATCTCTTTGATCTTGGCCTCGTTGGGCATCAAGTTCCACACCTTGATCGTCGTGATAAGTTCTGTGCAGCGGCGCCAGTCACTTGCCATGAGCGCCTTGGACCCTTGGATGACGTGGTCGCGCTTGTTCTCGGGTGGACCAGTGAATGCTTGCCTTTGTGACAAGTCGAGCATGCGTCGGAAGGTTCGGCTCGAGACTTGTTTGCGCAACTCGGGGTTGCTCTCCTCCTTGGCGAGCTGTGGGATCTCGACGAGCATGGCAGCAGTAAGGTAGACACACTCGAGGAGGTCGAGGTTGATGTGCATATGGAAGGGAAGCTGACGGGATCGCTCAATCTTTTCTTGCTCGGGTGTGAGGAACAGATTTGTATGTCGGGATGAGAAGGTAGGGATGCCCTGAAAGAGGAGTTCTTTGACGCGCTGCGTCTGGATGATCTCTCGCAGCGTCTGCTCAGACTCTTCAATGAGTCCCACGCGGAAGGCGCACAAGCCGAGCTGAACGAGCGTGCGATTGAACAGGCCCTGTGTCTCGACTTCCGCGTACGGTACATCCGCCTGCACATTGGACATGTTGAACATATTGCGGGCGGTATAGTAGTCGTCGTGCAGCGCGGCGTGGTAGATGTGGCACAGGAGAGCCCGCGTCCGCACTCGGCTGGCAGCGTGCTTGTAGAGGAAGATGCAGATGGATCGAGTGAGGGCGGCCGCAGTAGCGGCGGTGGCTTGCTGAGGCGCAAGTTGTGTGGAGAGGCCTTCTGTCAACGAGCTTTCAAGGGAGGCGACGACGATGTCGGGCTGTGGAGCGGAATTGACTGAATCAGCATGGAGTCGCATCGAATGGGTGTCTATATATCAGTCCGGGTATTTACCTTGGAGTAGATGTGCTCGAGGCGTCGAAGCAGCACCCGGCCGAGGGGAGTTTCACCATCGGGCCCCTTGCCGCCTTGTTCAGGCGTCGATTCAAAGTGTTTGATGCTTCGAACCAACGTATCGTAGACGAGCTTCTCATCACGTAGCCGATCAACGTATTCGCTCGCATGTGGATCCAGATTCTGCAAGCTCTTGTGGAATTCGTCATCGAGCCTCTCGACGAGCGAAACGACGTTGCCTCGAATGTGCACAACTGGGCCTTCCCCATGTTGATTCGGTGCACGCTCTTCCAGGTCATCGTATTCCTGCTTGACGTTTTCTTCAACGAGGTAAGAGTCTCGGTTGGCGATGAGGATTTCGAGGAGTTCATTGAGCTGTGTGCGTGCCTGCGCCCAGACATCGAGAGGCATGTATCCACCGCTGCCAAAGCCGCCCGTTGCAGTCGCGCCAGCGTTTGCAGCGGCATAATCAAAGTAGGAGGAAACGAGGGCGAGAAGGACACGGATCTTGGCGTAGACGGTAGGACATTGCTCGACGTAGAGACGGTTCAGAGCTTTGAGCTGCTCGGATCGGTCGGTGTTCTTCCTGCCTCGAGCTTCGAGGATGATTTGCAAGTTCTTGAAGACGCCTTCTGCACTGCTGCCGAACGCGACTGCCTTGCCGCCTTTGCCGACAGTCATGAACTCGTCATCGGCAGCCGCACCGCCTTCTTGAAGGCCTCCGACCTGTTAACATAGTACCGCTTGATCAGCATGGAGGTCCAAGCGACTTTTACCTATTTTCAATGGACCCACCTTCTTGGCTCGCTTCGGTGCTGCAGTCGGCACGACTGGACCACCTTCGTACTTCTTGGCATACGCATCCTTGTCCTATATACACGATCGTCAGCTCGACGATGACGGAAAAGAAAGGGCCAGAGGGCATCTTTCTCAATTCGAGACAACGTACCTCTTTGTAGCTGGCAAGGAGCTCCTCATTCTCGCGAATAGCCTTTTTGATCTTCTGTTTGATGGCAGTCAGAGCTTTGGCAGCTGTGGCATTCATCTTTGTCTTTTTGCCGCCTGCTCCTGCGGTCGATGCGCTTGCCAGACTCTCCTCGAGGTGGAGCATGACGCGCAGGAATACAGGGGGTAGCATGGATGAAGTCGAGCCTGGCAGGGGTGCGGCCAGCCTTCCGAGCTTGTCATATTCTGTTAATCACACGTTATACAATCAGTAACGGTGTCGTATCAGTGCTTGACAGCCTCAAAGAGGTTGACCCACCCGAATTGACATTGCCCCAGTCGCCGATCCGTTCTGCATTCATAATCGACTTTTCAATCGCCTCCATCTCGTCCATGCGCTTTGTTTTCGCAGACTTGACAATCTTGACAGTCTCTTCATCGCTCTCGTCGTCATCCTCGTCCGAGGACGAGTCGGATGCGCCGCCTTTGCCAGACCTCAAGAATTTGCTGGCCATTGCCTTCTTTTTTGGCCCAGCGGCGGCGCCATCTGCGCCGTCCTCGTCGCTGAGATCCGACTCTTCTTCGTCGCTGCTCTCCGAGTCATCATCATCGCTATCATCGTCGCTGCTCGACCCGGCGCCTTTAAGGAATTTTGAGGCTCCCTTTGGTTTAGACGCGCTGCTGGCAGCTGCTGGCTTTGCCTTGGGCACGTCGGAGCCAGACTCGTCGTCGGAGGACTGCAGGAGCTCCTCCTCGGACTCTGAGCTGCTCTCCGAGTCGCTGCCTGCCTTTCTGAAGAAGGACCTGTGGTTGTCGTCGATGTTGCACAATGTGTTGGATGGGCCATTGTTCGCGTTCATGCGGCAGTTGCAGCAGGCACAGCGGATCCGCAGGGAGAGGGAGTCGAGCACAATGACAGCACGTCAGTACATGAACAGACACACGCAGTAGCCACACCACCACTCACATGTTCGTCTCTTGCTTCTGCGTTGGTGTGCAACAAGTGTCCACCGCAGACCTCGTGCCCGCCAAAAAGTGTCGCTTCAAAAGTCGATCGCCTTATGTCTGGCCCTCTTGCAGAGAGAAAGCTCGCACAGCTCAAGGCGCAGTGTCTTGCCTCCTCTCACCGAGCTCACAGTCCAGATACACCACACGATGCTGTCCACACGCGCAGCACCAGCGTTCCGCTCCCTCGCGCGCAGCTATGCCACACCCGCTGCCTCCAAGTCGGTCACTGTGAGTTTCGGCCCTTCAATTGGCTGCAGGCTGGGTGCTCTGTGGTGGGGAGCACATGCAGGCCCTGGCAGGCGCGCAAACGAGCATCAGATTGTTTTATCTTGGACATTACGCTGACTGCTGTGCTTGCCTTTCCCCCCTGAATCGACCGTCTCGCGACCTTGCGCACCCGAATCTGCTGCATCAATCCATCTGCCCGCCTGCTACCGACACTGCAATGCGGCCACATTGCTACTGTATTGTGCATCCGTATATCGTCGCATACCCATCAACACACCGGATCAAACACCACATACGGGCACCGCAGCCTCCGTCCGTCCCGCCCGGACTTGGAGGCAAGTACGCAGGCGCGCTCTACAGCGCCGCCCTGAAGAACTCCAGCAAGACGCTGCAGCAGGTCGAGGGCGACCTTAGCTCGCTCAAGCAGCTCTTGAAGGGCAATGCTCAAGTTGCCGCTTTCCTCGCCAACCCTACGCTGGGTCACGCTGAAAAGCAGGCTGGCATGAATGATCTTCTCAAGAAGCTCGGCACCTCTGTCTCGGACTATACCAAGAACTTCCTCGCTGTTCTTGCGGAAAATGGAAGGCTGTACGAGACTGAAAAAGTCATTGACGGATTCGAGCAGATCATGTCTGCTCACCGTGGAGAGCTCGAGGTTACCATCACCTGTGCGTCCTGCCTGTACCCGAGCGATTCATATGCCTTCTTTGGAGAACGGTCCTGACCCTTTCTCCTGCATCTTCTCACTTTACCACCGGTCATACTATGCAATATTGAATGCTACCTGCATCGTCTCGTCTCGCCCACTCTCCGCTCGGCAACACGCACACAGCCGCCTCCGAGCTCGACAAGGCAACAGTTGACAGGCTTCGCAAATCGATCGAGTCCTCCAAGATTGCAAAGGAATACAAGTCACTCAAAGTCCGCAACCGCATCCAGTCTGATCTCCTCGGTGGCATCATTGTCGATTTCGGCGATGAAAAGACCGTTGACTTGTCTGTCAAGTCGCGCGTTCAGAAGCTCAACGGCTTGATTTCCCGTGCGTACTTGGAACTTGGCTGTGTGGATAGTTGACTTGAAAAGAGCCTCGCTGATATCGCTTTTCCTGTGCTTTGTAGAGTCACTCTAAATCGCTAGTGAGCGTACTAGTAGCGCCAAAATAGCGGTTAGATGCTTCCATGCCAAGCGACCCAATCCGCTATTTGGTTACATCGCTCGTTCCTGTATAGTCAGTAGAGTGACACCGGAGCATGATTTGCAAATCAAAAGCATCAACTATTGCAAGTCTAGCCGACGTGACACTCGACGTTATCTCGTGGCTCGAATTTCCAAGATCTCTTTGCCTTGCCGCTATCTTGCAGCACGTGCTCGCTGGGCCGCGAGCAGACCTACATTGCTATTGCCTACTGGTGGATGCTAGTACTGAATATATGCAGGATGCTAACCAAATTTACTTTTTCTATCTGCTGACACGAGCCCTACCGCGCCAACTGACATTTCTACTACACGCGCAACACAAATATGCGTCGAATTCTGACGCAATTGCCTCTGTCAAACCTTGTGCGTTCCCCTAGTCCTAGCGATTAGACTTCGAGCCCACAGCATGAGCAAGAAGGACATGAAAGAGCAAGCGCCTGCTATGATTGCGCCTGGACACGATTGCATGCACGAAGAATGTCAGCATCTGCTCGGACCGTTGCCTACATTCGACAAAGAGCAACTGCAGCACCTACTTTGCCAGTATCCCCCTGAAGCGGTAATTACTGCACCTAGAGCTGGTGGACCGGCCAAAGCAGCGATAGAGTTGGTCAAGAAGACCATGCCGATGTGGGTCTTAAGAAAGGACAAGCATGAGCCTGTTGATGCTGAACATCTTCATTAATGTGTACGTACACCTATCCGAGCGGGAGTGTCGCTCATGAACGCCAGAACTACGGGATTCTGCATAGATCATTGACAAGGGCATCAACGATAGCTGACCCGAAAAAGTTCAGCATCTGCGGTTGAAACTCACAACGGTAACATAGCATCCTAGTGTGATAGCCAGCGGAGATTTAGCGTGCCGTCATACGGAGTGATGAAGCCATATGTACGCACCGTATGCTATGCCGTTCAGTACCGAGAATGCCACAACCCCAGCAAAATTGCGGATACCAGTGAAGCCAAATATCAAGATCTGCAACAGGCGCCAGCGCATGTGAGCTGGTAGCGAGCGCCACACGAAGTCCTGCTCTACGTACTGCTTGTATGGCCACTGTCAAAGCTAGCACGTTGTACGGTCCAAATTTGTCTGCCACCATGAGGGGAAATCTGGCCGTTAAACACAAATCAGCGCTGCACTCAGTGGAAGCATCTAGCCTGGGCTCACATCCGCCCTATCAAGCTTGCGCCGTCTGTGTGCAGGGATTCATCGCTGTTAGCCTCAGCATGAACTAATTAAAGACTACGGAAAGCTCACTGAGAATCGCAATGGAGTAAAAAACCAGGTCCGATGACACGCCTTGACTGACTGCAAATGGCTGAATGAAGAATACAGGGTACTGGCCAGCGCAATCACTTAAAATGGTCAGGCACATTCGCATCCGACAGAAGGGAAGCACTCACAAATATGGATACTGTCGTAAAGAATAATGATACTGCCGAAATGGCATATGCCTTTTGTCGGTAGACAGACACATCGATGAGAGGTTTCTTGCTGGGTATGGTAGGCTTCTGTCGCATAATGAGGTATGCGGTGCCTTGAAATAAAAGAGCCAAGAATCCAGTCATGCGCAACGCCCATCCTAGGCCAATTTTTGGATTTGCTATCATCTTGGACTGAGCTATTGGCAGAATCAGACCTCCAAAAGCGCTGCCTGCGCTCAGGAGACCACTGGCGATTCCACGTCGTCGCCGGTAGTAGGACGCAACGCATGCGAGAGCGGGCGAGAATGAAGCTCCGAGACCGATGCCCATTAGGAGACCTTGGGAGAGGAGATAATGCCAGTATTGCGTGGATATAGACGCCAGCATGAAGGAGACTGTCGTCGCGATGCAGCTGAAGAGGAGACTGGAGGTGTTATGGACGTGAAGCCTCTGTCAATGCGACAAAGAAGGGCGATGACGGAGACAGAATTGGTCACCTACATCCAGCTCATGTATCCTTGGTCAAACAGCCGCCCAGCTAATGCGCTGCTTGCGTCTGAGACATGTCAGACATTCAGCTATGCTGGATGGCAGACATTACCAAACCTTCAAGCACGTACATATCATACAAGTCTGCAGTGATCCTATCCAAGCGATTTCGCTTGACGAGTGAGTGGACAGTTGATTTCGCTCGTAAGAATCTTGCAAGACCGTCCAGGAGCCAGACATGCCCCATGTGCAGAAGGTGATGCCAAAGCCGCCTATGACTGCCCTAACTCCATATTTGCCGCCTTCGGGCTCTTCTAATTCTTCTTTGTCGTTCTGTAATGTCGGTGCCCCGGCATTATTTCCGCTGGGATCGCCTTTGACTTCGCCGTCGGCAACCTCATCCTGGAAAGTCTTCGCTCTGTTGTGATCTTCTTCCACTATATTGTTTGATGGCTTCTGCTGAGGGGTATCGTGATGCACATCGTGTTCGGGGATGATGGACTCGCCCGCGCTCGTGCTCAATGCAAGATCTTCCATGTGTATGCCAGTCGACGCGGGCGTGGCGGTCGCACCATGGGGATACAGAGCAGCCGCCCCAGCTCGAGCGCCCATGCTATGCTGCGGTGAAGGGCTCTACCGAACCATGTGAGTCGGGTCTGAAGGAGGAAAGCCTTCGAATCGCCATCAGATGTAAGCGCGCTCAGCTGAGCTTGCAGGAAAAGAGCACGCGACCTCTTCGGCACAGGCGACCGATCAGCTCATTATTCGGGCCGGCCTGCGGGTGAGTCGTCGAAGTCTGATGTGTCGTTGGAAGCATTCGACTTTATCTGATCTTGATCTATTTATCGCCAGAAAGGCTCAACTTGAAAGCGACGTCAAGACACAGCCACTGCTACTTGTCAGAACCCAGCTCATGCAAAAGCCCCAGTCAGATTCGCGGAGCACAACGACTGGCAGCTGCAGGCGTTGATGACCGCATCGAGCAATGCCTACCAGGCATCATTCGCACAAGCGCTAGTCGTACGCCGTCCTTACCTGGAGCTGATTGTCCCGGCAACGGTAGCTGAAACAAGGGTCTCGTCTCTCCGTGCAGGCTGGCGGTCTTGCAGGCACTTCTGTCGATGTCGCACTTTTTCCACTAGACACCCTCAAGACGCGCCTTCAATCCTCGCAAGGCTTCATCAAAGCAGGCGGCTTCAATGGCGTGTATCGTGGACTGGGTAGTGTCGTTGTGGGCTCGGCGCCAGGAGGTGAGCTGTGACATGCGTGTCAGACATGAAATGGTCGTTTGCAGCAGTGGCAACAACCGTGCCATCAGGCGTGTTGAGCTGACTTATTGCCCGCATCTACACAGCCGCCGCATTCTTCACGACCTACGAGCAATTGAAAGCACAGCTGCCTCGGCTGTTTCCCTCCCTGGCAAGCGATGGTGCCGCTCCCATAATGCACATGCTGGCTTCAACCGGCGGCGAGATCGCAGCCTGCCTGATACGCGTGCCCACAGAGGTCGTCAAGTCTCGTCAACAAACATCACGCTATGGCTCTGGTGGTTCTCTCCATGCTGCTCAAAGAGTCTTTGCAGAAGCTGGCATCCGGGGCTTTTACCGCGGTTTCAACAGTACTATTGCCCGTGAAGTGAGCTCCACACCACGTCGGTGTAGTTGCTGCAGATCCGATGCTCACATCCTCGGCGTGATTTCATCCGCAGATTCCATTCACATGCATCCAGTTTCCTTTGTACGAATACATGAAGGCCACATGGTCATCACGTGCCTTGGGGCTCAAGTCTGTCAGCGAACTGCCAGCATCTCAGGCCGCCGTCTGTGGCAGCATAGCCGGGGCCATCGCAGCTGCTCTTACCACGCCACTCGATGTCGCAAAGACCCGCATTATGTTGAGCAACAAGGTGCGCAGCTCCAACGTGAACCCCGGGAAGGAAATTGCAGGCGCACACTGACACGACTTCATTCATTTCGGTGACAGTCCGCAACATCTGCTACCCTGCCGTCAGCAGTCGAGAACGCCATCGACCGGCCTTATTCGTCAAATTTCGTGCTTACTATCAATCGCATAGCTAGAGAAGAGGGCTTCAAAACTCTCTTTCGAGGGATTGTGCCCCGTGTGACTTGGATCAGTATTGGCGGCGCCATCTTTCTCGGTGTATACGAGCGCGTCAAGCAGACGCTCACCCGGGGTCAATTGACGTGATTGATAGGCGTCTCAGGTCTTGTAATGAGTCGTACCGGCTGCTATCTCTGATTACCCGAGCACAACCCGGCCCTCGCATTCTTCCCTAACAGACCTAGTTCCTCTTCCTTTTGCTGAGACGGAGGCTTCACAAAACCATGGGCGGTCCCGCGGACAAGTCATCAAGTGCTAGTTGCAACCATGTTGATAACAATGCAACCCTAACACCACGCAGTAGCAAGGCCCTTCAATATCGAACTTCACAACAACAAGAATTAACTTCAACTACCTGGATGCTAAACGAGCCGATGTGCGAATATGCGATGAATACAGACGCCTCTCAACTCTGCTTGCTCGAGGCGCCAGAATCTGCAGGACTGTTATCAGTTGTCGCTGACGCCTGCTCCAAAGAGAGCGGTCCTCTTGCTGCTTCCGACCCGGGTTTGGGAGTGGTCGCAGGCGAGGGATTTTGCGAGTAGATGGTGCTCAAATAGCCATTGAGAGTAGGTCTAGAATGCCGTGCTGTGCCGGGCGGCGAGAGCGTACGGGTCGGCGCAAGCCCAGTCCCGCTATGCCCCTTGGCCGGCGAGGCCTTGCTCATGTCATTTGAACCAGCGCGCGGACTGGTCATGCTACCTTCCGTTCTTCCACGAGCACGCATTGTGCTGAAGGTCCGGAAAGACTTGGTATCGTTGTTGCGGTCGCCTTTGTAGACTGTGTCGCTGGGCGTGAGGTCATTCGGGGCCCTGTGCAAAGCCTCGAGATCTGACGGTAGGAGAATGGAACGACTATAGAAGACGACGAAGCAGTGAACGGGTCAGAATCGCAAATTGTAGTACACGATTGTCGTACTAGGACTGAGAAAAGCTTACTCAATGGCCACTGGCAGTCCACGATGTCGCCCTCGGATCATCACTGCACACAGAATGACCTTGGAGAGAGTTCTGAAGTCTCCGCACAGCGAGTAGTTTGCCTTTGAAGACGAGACGACTCGGGTCTATCAGCTTTGGGCCGTTTGAGCGAGATCTCTCTTCTGAAAACTGACTGTCGGAGTTCCTAGAGATAGACCAACGGTCCCGTAGGCGCTCACAAGCTGTATTTAGAGGAATCAATATGGCGGGCACGAACATGGACAGCAGACGTACCTCGAAAAGGATTGTGAAGATGTTGAAGTATGAGTCCGTGGCTCTGTCATCTATGTTGCCACGTTCCACAATGCAGATAGCCCAGAGAGCCAGCCCGAGCCACCAGATGTCAAATGCTAGCTGCTTGCGTGCGTGATGTGCGAAATATGATCCGACGCTGCGTGACTTCTGGTATTCCGCCTCAATTTGCGAAGAAGCATCCTCGGAATGATCGTCAAAGATGCCCCTAGAAGCCACGTCAGCTCAGCCTCGACATGCCGAAAAGAGCTGCCTACATTGAGCTTTCTTCGTACACGTTGGTACTACGAATGGACATTGCGACCGGATAGACCTGTCGATGGTACCTTCGTCAGTTGCCTTCGGCCGGGAACAGATGCTCGTTGCATTAATCTCAAGCAATAGCACCCACAGCAATGTACTTTGGGGAGCATTTCAGGTCAGCTACGAAACTGTCCGAACGGCTAATTTAAGCCTACCATCATCACGACGTATAAAAATTGCAGAGCAGGTGCAGTCTCGCTTAAGGAAACTATAGAGAAGCCTGCTGCTCGAACAGCAAACGCCTGAAAGAGACCGTCTATCGCTCTCTGCAAGGTTGTCAGCTCTGGTCGGCAAGAGCAAGACTGCTATACGTACAGCCGCCGGTGGCAGGGCCTCCAAGAAAGAGCCGCCAAGATCAAGCCTGAGGTGAATCACAATTAGACCGTCAGAGCATCTATTCAGGATGGGTCTTACACTATGAAGCAGATCCAATCGGTAACACTGGTAGACTTGTCAATACGCCGTGCAAGGTACGTGTGCTTTGTTTTTCTGTACTTACTTGAGGACGACCAGCATTGCAACGAGCAACCACGTTTGGTGGGAGGGAAACAGGTAGATGAAACACCGTCTCGGATGGTCAAGCAGGAATTTAAGAGTCTCGCTGTGACGACTGGATTTCGGCACGACCTTCGAAAGAATCCAAATTGCGAGTCGCAGGAAGACGGGGAATGCGGTATTCCCCGCAAGAATGCAGAAACATAGGCACAGAATATAGCTACAGATTGGATCTGTAAACGTGAGTAATGGCTAGTCGCGGTGAAGTGGAAACACGTACCCGTACGATTGCTGGAAGGGTGTCATTGAATCATCCAAGAGGGACAGACCAGAGCTGTAGATTGCAAATGAAGCTTCATAAGCGATGCTTTCAGGCGGAAGAGAATCTCCTGACCGAAAACATACTTGCTATACGCCGATGCGACGTTGAAGACTACATACCAGCCACCGGCGCCGGTCATCGATCCCTGATCTTGGTCGCGGAATAGCCAGTTGTAGTGGCTTGAGGCAAAGATGGGCGCCAGAATGATCATGGGAATAAGCTGAACGAGGATGTAGTAGGCTGTCACAATCTTGAGCAGCATTGACAAAGCCTGAGACCAATGCATAGTCAGTTTTGAGGACCGCGCGTGGTCTTGGTGATAGCCGTACTCTGTATTCCACCCCGCCGAGCTCATCACGCTGAGCAGAAGTCAGGCTATAAAATCTCGAATTACGTCCGACGACGGCATCGAAGCTGATGTAGCTGACGGCTTTCGTTGGGCCACCTCCTATGCTCGATAATCCGCCTTCGGAACGTACGCTTTGCAGTGTAGTCGTACGCGGAACGTCCATGGTAGCTGTTCTTGGCAAAAGACGTTTCTGAGCTGCTGTGGCCACAACTTTGACTGGGTTTGGAAAGCCGCCAAAGCCGCTCGTCATAGCAGTCCCTCTGGTAAGCGTTCGCGGCAACGGTTCTAGACTACTTCTCCGTGCTGACAAGCCATATGAGTCTCAGCGCGCTGGCAATACGGATTTGCGACCGCTTACTTCGCTCTAAGGGAGCTCCAAAAGAGCTGTTTGTTGCTGTTCGGCGTCTGTGTACCTCGCTCTGCACACCGCCTACATGCGGCACGGCGCTCGAGAAGCCACGACTTCTAGAAGGCTGAGGCGGCTCCCTAATCTCGATTGTTTGAGTCCGAGGGAAGGTGCCCGTACCAGGTCCCGGAAAGGTATTTAGATGTTTAGGCACGTCCACTGTACGAATTCGCTTGAATTCTTTCTGCAAGTCTGGATCCTTCGGCCGGGAAGGCAGATTGGTAGGGTCACTCATCCTCCGCGAGCGAGAGGGGCCTTGTCTCAGACCACGTCTGGAGTTCATGCCTGGTACGTTCACTTCATCCTCTTCTGAGCTAGAACTTTCGGCAAAGACGCTGGATGCGGGGGTCGATACGATAGGCGGCCGTGCACCCTCCTGAATTGTGACCAGACCTGGACGCGGTGGTTCAGCAGCTCCGCTCGGAGGCTCTGCCATAGATACTCGACGCATTCGCCTAGGGCTGGCTGGCTCATCAATTATCGGCGACATCTGTGTAGGACTCTCACTGCGGCTGGCAGTCTTTTCCAGCAAATTGAACTCTGCGGGTGTTTGTGGACTGCCTGCGGATCCCGAGGCTTGGAGACTTGTACGAGGTGGGGCATCTTGTGCATTCGAAGGATCATGGGCCTCCTGCTCATCTGACAATAAGCCTCCAATGTTCATGCGGTTCACCATCACGGGAGCATCAACTCTGCGGATCATGTCGATGCGCAGTCTTTTTCCTTTGCGCTTCTTTGTCTTGGGATGTGGAGAACCTGATCTCGAGTGCATTGGTGAAGCAGAGCCATTCTGTGCGAATCTCGGCGCATGTTCGCCTGCCGTGCGCTTCTCGCCGAAATGAAACGGATGAAGCCAAGGATGCAGCTCCCTTCGCTTTTCCTCGGCAACTTCAACATCGTAAACACGTTTGCGAGCTCGAGGGTCGGTCTTCACCATGTGTTCAAAACGTTTACGGAAAAAGTGCCGCCGGATGACGATAGTTATGAGGGACACGCCAGTCTGTGTTTTATCACTTCATCAGTCAGGTCCACGTAGCATGCGAGTTTGACTGTGGACACACTGTACTGCCTATCAAGCTAAGAAAGAAGCAAAGAGCTTGTTGAAAGTGAGAAGTGTTCTCCATCAGAACGGGGTTTAAACCTGCGAGGTGCAATTGTCAGATGGTAGTACGAGAGCGTTTCTTGGTAGTGAGGAGCCTACCAGTCACAGTCATTGCCGAGGTGCATAGCGTAAGCCCGTTGACGTAGCTGTTACCCCGAGTATCGACTCCATAGAAGATGCCCGATGCGATCAACGGCACGATGGTGAAGACTATCATGTGGACTGAAAAAAGGCGAGTATTCGGATATAGGTTGGAACGGTAATCAGCTATGCTCGATGCAGCCATGGGGAGGAGCATGTGCCGAACGCACTCCTGTAGAAGTTGGAATGCCTAGAGAACAGGAAGAGAACTCAATTAACGTGTCTCTGCGCCCTGAATCGAGGCGCCCCTCTAGGAGCGACACGTTCGGGTAACATGAAGGGCTGATCGAAGACTCACAGGCCAATCCATGACCATGCTGCGGCCCAGCTGTCTCTAGCCCTGTCATAGGTGCGCTCATGGAAGCGTCTCCGAACGGTTTGACCTTTTGATTCGCTCTCCGACTGTGCCTCCTCTTCCTCCTCATCGTCCTCGGCCTCGATTCTGTCCATGCGCGTGAGCTCCAGGGCATTGCCATGATGTGCACCGCTGTCCATGACCTCTTCATGCACTCAACAGGCGGGCGCGACGGCCGTTGTCCCTAGTCACGCCAGCCAAAACAGCGAGGTAGTTGTATGCCAGAGGCTTTCCCTGCTGGGCGTTGTTTCGAACGAGGTTTGGACGTGACAGAAGGAGAAGAGCCGGGAGACAACTCTCACCAAGGTGTCCTGCCTTTGATCGCCTCTCTCAAGGCGAAAAGGGAGCTAAAAGAGGGAAGGCAACACAACTGGCTCGCTGAGGCTCATTAGGGCGCAACGCCCCTGAGACCAACACCAGGCTTTTCCCGTGGTTGCGCCAACTGCATCGGTGGCAAAACTCAAGCATGCTGTGCAACGCGTGCTCGGCGTCTTTCTTTCAGTGTCGTCCAAAGACACGATACAAGGCATGGATCGAGAGTGCTAGCACAATGGCTTCGTTCGTCATTCGCTACACTAGCTAGACTTCTTTTTGCGGCTTTTCCGCGAGTGCTGAACCGGCTGTTTGGCCACCTTGCTCGGCTTGCCCCAGGTTTGCATTTCGCACAGCTAAAGCCTCGATGTCTGCAGGAAGCAGCACTGACCGGCTGAGATTGGAACAGTGTCATCAGCAGTAAAGTCTCAATGCCAGGACATACCAATCTCTGAAGCATGTCGACCCACTCGATAGCGACCGGCATGCCTCGATGGCGCCCACGAAGCATAACGCAACAGAGTACTAATTTAGACAGAGTATTGAACTCTCGACAAAGTGACCAGTTGTCGACAGGACTGCCTAGGCTGAGTCCGACTGTGCCGTAGGCAGAGACGATCTGTGAAGCCACCCCGAGATGTCTCAGCTAAAAACATGGTATGAATCGGCCAGTTTTTGCAGACGCAGACTCACTTCAAAGAGCACGGAGAAGATGTTGATATACTCGCGACTGGTTGTATCCAGGATTTTGGAGCGCTGGTTCGGGTCTAGTGAGCTTAAGAATCGAAGGTCGTAAATTGCCCACATGACAGCAGGACGACCTACCTCGCAGATGCAGACTAGCATTGTCATCAGTATAGCTACAGGTCTGACGAGTAGCTGATCTCACGCGACCTACTGATCCATATTGCGAATATCAGCCACCAGGCATCAAATGCTACGTGTGTGAGTGCGGCTCAGCCTTCAGCGCAGATAGCCTGCAACACCTGACTCGCCAATACGTACCAAGCTGCCTTCGTGCGTGAAGATCTGAACGGCTCGCACGTCAATAAGTCTTGCTCAGGATTCGGGAGTGCTCTGATCTTACAGAGGTATGCAAAGGGCTGTCTGGTCGTTGCAGCCGTTTCCTCAAAGTTCTCCGAATCCTCAGGTGCATAAACGCCTCTACACGTAATCATGGTTTGAGCCAGTCCAAGCTAGACATGCTTGAGCGTGGGCAGCTGGCTCACAGTGATCGTTCTTCGTAAACGTTTGTGCTGCGTATGCTGACTGCGATGGGATAAACCGAGATGAACACTGCCAGAGCCGATTCAATGTCAGTGACCATCAACCGGCGCATCGGTAACGACGGACTCATGACCAGTATAATGAGCTGTTGAGAGGGCGCAAGATCGCGCAGATTAAGAATGGCGTAGCCAGCGCTACGTGTCGAGGCTGTTTGAAAGAAGCCGCTGATCGCTTTCTAGAATCAGGATATTGGCGCATTTCGCATCAGTGAGCCAAGCTCAGATTGGCGGGAAGTAGAACGGAACAAACCTGAGTTCCACTGAGGCTATCAAAGACCGGCAGACCTCGGTCCAAGCTGGGTAACAAAGCATCTTGAGCGTTTGATGGTTAGATGTAAGACGAAAGGCGTTACATGGTGAAACAGGTCCATTCAAAGCCGCTAGAGAGAACATCTGCGTCAGTCTCGCAGCGAAAGAACCTGGTTTTAGAATGAACACACTTGAACAAAAAGAGCAGCATGGTGAGGAACCAAGTCTGACTGCAAAGCCAATGTCAGCTTGTTCCAAACGTGGACGGGTAGAACGCCCCGCCTACTATGCTGGAAAGAGTAACATGTAACAACGTCGGGGATGGTCCAACAGAAAAGTCAAAGACTCGTGTGTCCGACTATTCTTCCGCGCTGCCTTGCTCATGAGCCAAATGACGAAACGCAATAGGATCGGGAAAGCAATGTTGCCAGCCATGATCTCCAGGGCGACCAAGATCACCCAGCCATACGTTCCTTGAAGAGGCACCATAGATGCATCAAAAAGAGTCAGGCCAGAGCTGGCAACGCATGTATCACGGCTCAAGGTCAACGCCCTGGTGCACTGCGCTAAAAGGCCGCCAGCTCACTTGGTGAAAGCGCCGTTAATGGTGAAAGCGGCCATGAAAGCTCCTGAGCTCGCGTTCACCCCTCCGGCCTCCAGGACGCCGGCATATTGTCTCGAGGCGAACAGTGGGCAGAATATCGCCATCGGCACTAGCTGTGCCAGGAGGATGTACGCCACAACAATATTGAGAAGCAGGCTCAAGGCCTTCCGTGAACATGTGCTTCAGCGCGCGCTTGACGTAGCGGGTACGTTAAGGGTGCATAGGTACTCACGCGGTACTCGACACCTCCCAATTCGTCTCTCTGCTCCGAAGTCAGACTTAAGAATCTCGAGTTTCGACCAACAACAGCATCGAAGCTGATATAATTCACAGATTTATTCGGCGATTTTGAATCTTCATCTGCCTCTGCGTCTGGATCCTCACCCAACCCTCCGTGCGATTGAGTGCCACGAAGCGTTGTCGTTCGCGGTAATTTTGAATCTATCGTCTTGTGTTTCAATCGGTTAGCAACCTGTTTCAGCATGATCACTAGCGGATTCTTGAAGCCACCGAGTCCAGTATTCATGGAAACATTGTTCGGATTCCTGCTGAGGGTTCGCACCACATCCAGGTCGCCTGTCGTGTGTCTCCGCAGCTGAGGCGATGTTTGACGACGGTGATTGAGACTGGTGCTATTTGCATGCGTGGCCAGCGGAGATAAAGTGATCGTCGGCGTATGAATCACGCTGATCGTTACACGGCGGTTGTTCTCATTGCTTGTAACAGGAACGCCAGACTGTCCAGCATTCAAGTCTTCGGCTTTTTCGTTCATTGCCTTTCCAGGTGCAGGTACAAAACTATTCGCCTCGACATTCTTGCCTTGCAGCATCTGCTCACTTGGTGTCGCATTGCGCGTGGTATCCCCGCTGGATCGCGACGCTCGACCAGAATTGTCCACTCGTATAGGCGTGCCTACGCGTCTGATCATCTCCACAGGCAAAGACTGCAAAGATCCATTCCGCGAATTTGTGTACATCCCCGGTGAAGCAATGGCATCAACAGAATGTTCGTCGGGTGTTGCAGATGAAGCTTTCCGAGCATTGGCCATGACTCGATGCACTGCGCCTTTGAATTTGCGGCCGGCTTCGAGGGCAGCTTCTTTCTTGCGAGCTTCGCGACGAGCAATACGTTCATTTTCTATTGCTTGATGGAAATGTTTCAGGAAGAAGAACTTGCGCACGACGATTGTGACGAGTGAGACAAAAGACTGCGAGTGATGTAGACAAGATGTTACAATCAGGTCAGTCAAGCTCCAGGAAGCGGCTTTCACGAAACGACGACGATACGGACTGTGCTTCCAATGGTTGATAGGAAGAAGAGAATGGAGCACTGCCAAGCTGACAGAGTGTGCATGAGGATCGGATTCAAGCCTGGTAGGTGGCGAAAGGGAACGAAGCGCAAATGCAAATCAGTCGGATACTGTGCACGAGGTCGTCATGCAAGGCCAGGGCACAACAGCTGACTCACCCGTGACAGTCATTGCCGAATAGCATAGCGTCAAGCAGTCGATGTACGAGTTGCCAGAGTGATCAGTCGACCAGAAAACAGCCGAAGTGATGAGCGGGACGAGGATGAAGCACAAGAGGTGGATCTAACGAGTGGGTAGGGGGGTGTCAGTCAGGCTGCCAGACAGACTTGCAGGCCGGTAATTACGTACACGAAAGAAGTTCAAATTCCTAGCGATGTGGTAGCGCGCGGTTATTAGCTACAGCAGGTCCACATACGCTTTACAGACGGCACTCACTGACTGATGCGCTGTGCCAGACTACGCAGCTTTGTAGGAGCGACTGCTAAGGGCTTAGCCATTGCTGTTGTAGACTGGAAAGCAGGGTATGAGCTGCCAGCATCCAGTGCTGTGCGGCTGACGGCGCTGGACGTGCAACCAGTGCTTCTGAGCGATGCAGCCACTCAAGCTGGCACGTTCACGTTGTGTCGTAGGCCTGCGAGGATGACTGCGGTAGGTGTGAGGTGGCCCGGACAGCAGTGCGAGTCCATCAGAAAGGTGTAGCTCTGGTGGGTGAGACGCCTGCGTCATTGTGAGCAGACCTGTCAGACGCCTCGTCTGCCCCATCGTTGCTCGAGCAGCCATTTTTGGGCGGCAGCTACAAGGCACCGGCTCCAAGGCGATGGCGACGGCAATGGCTGTGTCATCTATAGTGCCCGAGGCAATTGGAAAGCTGTCTGAGGTGGAGCTCTGATGAAGACGGCGATCTGTGAGAGATTCAGCATGGCAGTCGTGCTGCTGTGGTTGTGCGTTGAGTGTAGGCTGGAGGGAAAGCTGGAATGCTCTTTGAGATCAGCCCTGAACATCGGTGGCGCTTGGTCGAGCGGTGAATAACGACCAGCAGAGGCACGAAGGCGAAGTATAGACCGTCGTAATAGCATCAAGACGTGCCATTGGTGCGCCCGTATAGCCTCGCTGTGACTGGGCAGCTGCAGTAGGAGAGACTCGGAGTCTTGCGGGGGTGTGGAAGTGTCTCCCGCGGGGTGCACGGTAAACGCGGGACACTCGGAATTAGAGGAGTGCGGACTTTCAGGCGGACGTGCATCTCTTGAATGCCAGCTTGGAGCTCCAGCTTGTGTCTTGAGCTATCTGCGACCCTTTTGCACACCTGAAACAGAAGCATTTGCCGAGGAACAGCTTCTACACCTCCTCCTAAACGCGCAAACATGTCCACCGGCGCTGGAGTCGCCCTCAAGCCCGAGCAGGTCGCCACGCACAACAAGAAGAACGATTGCTGGGTCATCATTCATGGCGCTGCATTTGATGTGACGGGTAAGTTGTTGTTGCTCAGAAATGCGCTGGCTGCCGTTGCCTGCCACGCTGTTGTTGCGCATTTGCCTTGCTGGCAACCCTACGGCCGACCCAATCATGCATGGCTGATATCCCCCCTCTGTGTCTGCCAGAGTTCATGCCAGAGGTGCGCAAGATGGTGTGGACAAGCAACAAGACAGTACAACTGACCTCTGATGCCTGCAGCACCCTGGAGGCCCTGCTATTATCTTGAAATACGCAGGCAAGGATGCTACGTGAGTCGCCTTGACGCCGATCAGCTCCAAGAGCTGCTGAATCTCTTAGAAAGAGCTGACCCATTCGAAATATAAACTACAGCAAGGCATATGATCCAATCCACCCACCCGTGAGCTCCTACCGCTAAAGTCCTAAGCAATCCGGCTGTCAGAGTATCCTGACCCTGGTGTGGTTCTACCGCATCTAGGGCACCATCGAGCAATACCTCCCCAAGGACAAGCACAAGGGTACCGTTGACATGGTCGGCGTCAAGACCGAGGAAGCTGAGCTCTCCGATGCGGATCGAGAGAGGCAGGGTTTGTTGGAGAACAAGCCTCCACTTTCAGAATGCCTGTCTCTACACGACTTTGAGACTGTCGCTGCCAAGGTCGGTGTAATTGCTGCTGTTCAGACAAGTGCTGCCACACTAACGCCTTTTACATTGAACATCAGACTATGACACAAGCCGCATGGGCATATTACTCCTCCGGCGCAGACGATGAAATTACAATGCGCGAGAATCACGTCGCATACCAGCGGTTGTGGTTCCGACCCCGCGTGCTACGGGATGTCACAAACGTCGATTTCTCAACCACAATGCTAGGCACGAAAACTTCTATTCCAATCTATATCACCGCAACAGCTCTAGGCAAACTCGGTCATCCAGATGGAGAGAAAAACCTGACATGGGCAGCTGCAAAACAAGACGTCATTCAGATGATCCCTACTCTGGCGTCGTGCTCGTTTGATGAGATTAGAAACGCGGCGGTCGATGGGCAGACGCAGTGGATGCAGCTTTATGTCAATAAAGATAGAGAAATCACAAAGAAGATCGTGCAGCACGCTGAGAAAGTTGGCATCAAGGGATTATGTGAGTCGCATGCGCGCGCGCTCTTTGCGGGTGTGCAAGGTGTAGGAGTTGCGGAGCTAATTAACGCCTTTTCTCATCCTATCTTCCAGTCATTACTGTCGATGCTCCTCAACTCGGAAGACGGTTCGTTGCTTTCAGAGCTTCATATTGCCCAAATACTGATCATCGGCTGTGCATCCATAGAGAAAAGGACATGCGGATGAAGTTTGCAGACCAAGGTTCCGAAGTCCAGCAAGGCGACGGCAGCGTGGATAGGTCCCAAGGAGCTGCACGTGCTATCTCATCTTTCATTGACCCGGGCTTGTCATGGAAGGTGCGTTCCAGTACCTCTATGTCGACGTAGAGCCCTGCTGATCAGGCCCCGCTTTGCAAATAATAGGATATGAACTGGTTCAAGTCTATCACCAAGATGCCGCTCATCCTTAAAGGCGTTCAATGCTGGGAAGATGCCGTCATGGCTGCCGAAGCCGGGCTTCAGGGTGTTGTGCTTTCTAATCACGTACGTGTAGTCTGCTATCCCGTCTCCGCTTCGTGTAAGGCTCTGACTCTGTGCTCATTTTGTGCTACATAGGGAGGTCGTCAGCTTGACTTTGCTCGCTCGGGTATCGAGATTCTGGTCGAGGTCGTAGATGCCTTGAAGCAGCGCAATCTGTGGGGCCCGCATTTCGAAGTCTACATCGATGGCGGCGTCCGAAGAGCAGGAGACGTGCTGAAAGCTGTCGCTCTCGGTGCAAAAGGTGTCGGTATTGGCAGACCATTCCTTTGTGAGTGCACGCATTTGCAGTCATCCATATATAGAGGCGAGACACATCCTCCTGACAAAATGCCCTTACAGATGCATATTCTGCATATGGCTCGGAAGGTGTAGTTCGCGCACTGCAAATTCTCAAAGACGAGATGGAAATGAACATGCGTCTTATCGGCGCCCCAACACTGGCCGATGTTAACCCTCAAATGGTCGACACTTCGGCTCTCACCAACAGAAACGTCGGCAGTACAGCAGACAATCTCTTTGCTTCCAACTATGAAGGCCTGCGGACACGAGAGTTTGCAAAGCCCCAGCCAAAGAGCAAGCTTTAGAAATAGTCGAGTCTTTGATCACACAGCTTTGAACTGTCAGGCTCTGTGTGGGTGCTCATGTATATACAGATCCTCTTGTTGTTTCGTGAAAGAATGATGAATGGAGATTGCCAGTATCCTCAGATTTGAAGCTTCATTTGATTAGCTTAGCTTGCCTGCTCGTGACGTGCCTGTGCTCCCCTTGTCGAAATCTTGTGTGGTGACAGATCGCACGGACAGGCCATGAATGTGGCAAAAAAGTGCAGACTGTGGGAGCGGCAGCAAACACGCTTTCGTCTGTCCGACTCAGAAGCCAGAGACACTGCACGACAAAGATGCAGCTCACCCTTAAGACTCTGCAGCAAAAGCAAATCCTGCTGGAGGCCGAGCCTAGCTGGACAGTGAGCGCTCACAGAACTCTGGCTATGACGCGGCCAACGAGTCGGCGTGCAAGGTCAATGCTAACGGGCTCTCGTCCATTGCTGCGCAGATTGCAGACGTCAAGAAAAAGGTTGCAGAGACGCAGAACCATGCCGTGGACACGCAAAAACTCATCTTCTCTGGTCAGTTCACTTGTGCTGGCAATGACGAGTGAGGGCTCGCGCTAACATGAGACTCTGGGTACCGCCGTCAGGCAAGATCCTCCCAGATGACAAGACCGTAGAGAGTCTCAACTTCAAGGAAGGCAAGGACTTCATGGTGCTCATGATCAGCAAGGTGCGTGCTTGTCGCTTGCGGTTCCCGCCTCGCGATGTTTACATACAGCTGACGTGACAAGCTGTATTCCAGCCAAAAGCAGCACCTGCCGCTGCGTCTACAAGCGCTGCAAAGCCCGCAGAGCCCGCTGCGGAGCCAGCAAGTGCCGCACGAGCAGCACCTGTTGCAGAGACGTCGGCGCCCTCGATGTCTGTCGACGCACCCGCCCAGCCCGCTGGCTCCGCCTCTGAAGGCACCGGTGCTGCCACTACTGGAACCACTGGAGAAGCTGCAGCGCCTGCCGCAGGTGGTCAGGTCGCACCTGGAGATCCTTCTTTCGTGACTGGCACCGCGCTTCAAGGCGCAGTCAATGAAATGATGTCTATGGGCTTCGAGCGCGACCAGGTCATGCGAGCGCTGCGAGCGGCCTACAACAACCCGGACAGGGCGATAGAGTATCTCATGGATGTAAGAGCATCCCTTCACTATGAATTAGCTACTCGCTGTCGCATATGCTGATTTACCCACATGCAGGGTATTCCCGAGCACCTGCTCACCCAGGGTCCGCCACAAGGTGGTCCAGAAGCACGCTCGCCAGGCGCTGGAGCTGCGGTTGCTCAAACACCGCAACAGAACCAGCAGCCATCGACGCCTGCCGCTCCTCAAAGACAACCGCAGAACCTATTCGCAGCTGCTCAGCAGGCGGCTCAAGGTGGCGGAGCTGCGGCAACCCCGACTGCTGGACGAGGTGGAGGAGCCGGTGCCGGCGATGCAGCTGAGATCGAGCGCATCCGAAACGATCCACTCATGGCGCAGCTCCGACAGCTTGTCCAGTCCAATCCTGCGCTGCTACAGCCATTCCTCGAATCGTTGAGCCAAACAAATCCCAATCTCTTCAACCTGATCAACCGCAATCAAAACGCTTTCATGCAATTCCTGACCGAAGGATCAGGTGTCGACCTTGGCGCTATGGGCGACGATGACGACGATGGTGAAGGCGGTCTCCCTCCTGGAGCAGTACCTATCCAGGTCACAGAGGCAGAGCGCGATGCCATCGAGAGACTGCAAGGCCTTGGCTTCCCGCGAGACGTAGTGCTTCAGGCCTTTTTCGCCTGTGACAAGAACGAAGAGCTGGCCGCAAATTACCTGCTCGAGCACGGTGCTGACATGTTCGGCGACGATTAGATGTGTACCACCTCCGTATGTAAATTAACGATTTCAAATGTCTCGGTATCGGGCAAAATACAAAGATGCGCTTTCACTACTGCTATGCTACGCTTACTGCATGTGCTGGCGTTTTTGTTTGCGCAAGGAGTTAATCGAGTCAGACTGATCTCGTTAAAATTTGTTGAAGTAAGGCCGTGCGTTAGTCTCCTCAACGCGCTGTAAATTTCCGCTGTTAGCTGACGAAGCTTGCAAACCACTTGATCGTCACGCAAATGCCTCACCTCTACAATGACTACTTTCGTTTTGGGACTGGCTGAGCCTTGACTGCCACGTCTAGACGGTCCAGCGTCCATCGTGTTGCGCCGTGGTAGGTGATGTGACCCGCCAGCAATACGGTCGTCTCGGGAAGATGTCGCTTCTCTGCTTAGATCCAAGCTTGTACCGCCCCGGCGCGGTAGATGGCCCGAGGATCGCATGCGGCCGTACTCCATCGAGCTTTCTTCGTCCGCTTGTCCATCGTGACCATCGCTTTGTGCATCAAAGAGGAGGTTCGAATTGTCCTCTTCCCGTCTTTGCAGTCGTTCCATGTGCTCCATCAGTGCAAAGCCCGATGCTTCGCCAAATGCATTCTTGTGCAAATCAATGCGCTGTGAGACTGGTATTGGACGGCTTGGCCCGGAAGCATACGTATGTAGGCGTTGATATCGTGGCCGTCCTACGCCGGTACCGGCTAAACTTGCCCTTCTCGGCCCAACTAACGCATCCAAGCTTGCCGACATTGCTGCTGGCACTTCTTGCATGTCGAAATCACTTGCTCTCCGGCTGGGGATTTCGGGCGCTTCTTGAGCCTCGCCTCGTTTGGTCGCTGACAGCATTTCTTGCGTGACATTGTCGTCTGCAACGACAACTTCATCATCGTGCACAATGCCTGTCTTTCTCCGGCACAGCTCCAATGGTCCCTCGTCCATATTTCGTAGACTTTGGACTATATTGTATGCTTGGCCTTTGAGAACCGCAATCTGCTTCTTGAACATGCGTTCACTGAAATCTGTATCTTGAGAAAATAGCTTTCGCAGCTCAAAAACGGTCTGTGACCACCACTTGGGATCAGACAGGATGGGTAAGAAGTGTTCTCGAGTTTGCTTGGAGAATGGCAGGCCGATGAGGGAGGAGGGAAGGAAGAGCCATCCGTACGAATATGATCGCCAGCTGTTCGGATGGTAGACTGGCCAGCTCAAGCTGTTATCAATAGCCGCAATATGCACATGCGGCCGATCGTAGTAGGGCTCGTTCTCTCGCCGCGGGTCCACACTCAGCACGTGCATGGCTTTAGGCTGCATTGTTTGAGGTGTTCTAATGCTTTCATGCTCTTTGTGCGAAGCTTCGTGCGATTGCTGGCACTTGCCCTCGCAGATCTTTACCATGAAGCTGTGATTGGAGGATCGTCAGACAATAGAACCAGCTAGATTAGTCTTGAGACGGCCAACCTACTTATCCAAACCTCGATCGGTGTTGCGCATCAAGACGTCCAATATCACAAGCTTTTCCTACGAAGATGTGTGAGCAATACAACAGCATGACATCGTGACTCGCAGCTCACCAGCTCGAAGCGGAAATCGGCCATGAGCTCTTGCGTCCAGGAGAATGAAGGCTGGGTCGTATGCTGCCGAGGACTACCATGGCCTTGCCGTTGACCGTCTTGATAGTAGCCGTCCTCGCTCTCCTCATTGTCACTGTCTTCATCGACACCTGCCGTACCACAGAGGACTCTGCATTTGCGTGTCCAATTGTGCCGCTTCCGCCGCGTCCCAGGGTTGCCTTCCAGTCCAAGAGTATCCCGCGCCGGCCGACCGGGCCATGGATGTTCCTTCAAGAACTCGCTAGCATCTCGGTACCCTTGTAGAAAGAGCTGGAAACTTCCAATCTTTTCTGGAAGGGGTTTCTCCTTGCGCTTGTAAGCTCCTCGGTCACGGTAGTCGTAGAAAAATGCGGGCGATGAGAACGAGACAAGCTCGGTAGGCGGGACTATATAGAGGGATAAGCGGTCCGATAATAAAGCAGCACCTGCTTCTGACAAATAACTAAAGTTCGGTAAAAGGCACGCGCGGCCGAACCCGAAAATGATAGAGAGAAAGTTGCGGTGAAACCACTTGGTCCACTTCGGATTGAGCGACCCATACGGCTCTTCGTCTGGATTATAGATACACTATTGAGCTGAGGCGCGTCTACGCAGTATATTAGTGCCAGACGCACCTTTTGGCTTGAAGATGCCGACAGTCTTGCTGCCGGTAGACCGAGCAAAATAGCTGCCACTACTCCCTGCTTTATTGAGCTTGGGGTGGATGCCTTGACGTATAGCAGATCTGACATTCTCTGTGGAACAAGAGAAAAAACTGATCAGCAGCGCAAAGGGGCCATGAAGAGCGAGTGACAAAGTCAGACGCACCAGCGACCTCCACGAATTGGGCATGTGTCATAGGAGGTTCGTGGTCGAGCGTCTTCGGCGGGAGATCTACCAGTGGCAGACGCCGGACTTCCACAGGGCCGAATACGCTTGCCAATATCTCGTACGGCTTGTTGGGATCGCCCAGAGGCTTGTTGTCTGAGTGCAATGTCAGTGTGTCAGACGGTATATTCCCAAGGTGATTAACGCGTAGACCCCAGAAGGGCGCTAAAGCGCTCACTTTGATTTCTTGCGAACCGCCTTTTGATGTTCTTCTGCCATTGCTTGAACTTTGCGTCCAAATGACGGACATCTTCAGCGAGCACCTGCTCGAGAGTCCTTGAGCGCGATCGCCTGTGACCGCGTGCGCCATAGCTTGTTGATGCGACAGCGTCGCCGTCCTCAGCTAGCTCGCTGACGTCCAAGCCGACCTCCGCCTCTTCGTCTATCTCATCGTGCGCAGGCAGGGCCTCGTAGCCGCTCCCTCGCTGCTTGGGCATCCTTGAGTAATACTGCTGACTTTCGAGGCAACTTCAAGGCGAGACGTCGCACCAGCGAGCTGCGGCCAATGTACAGCGATAGCCTTGCATGTCGCGCGTGACCAGCACGTTGGGCGTCACCAAGGAGCGTAGAAGGCAAGAGCGGCCACGGGGTCGAATGTGCTTGTATGGCACTTTAGACAGAGGCAAGACGCGCAGGACGTCGACAACTTGACTCCGCAACAACGTGATCACGATGGACGACCTCTTTGGCGACCTAGCACCAGCAGCCAGCAGCAGTGGCACGTCTAGCAATGCTGCAGTCAAGCCCTCCAAGCCTGTCGCTGAGGAGGAGGAGTACGAGTCTGTGCTGTTCGTGGCGCGCGAGTGCTTCGTGTACAGGCTGCCCGCCAGGACATCAACGGCAGGATACAAGGCAGGCGAATGGGTAAGCGCACTGACCCATTGTCGCGTCTTTCAAGGCAATCACTGACTGGTACTCTATCAAGGGCGATATGGAGGCTTTTATCTGGAAAGGTGGGCTCCATTTGCGCCAAGAGTACCTCACGCATGTAATGACCACCTCTGCAGGTCGATGTCGCGTCATGGAACTGACAAAGGGCAATGCAAGCAGAGTGCTAATTCGACTAGAGGACAATAACTCGGGTAAGTTTGTCGGGTACATGAGTCAGCCCTCTAATTCCTGCGCTGCAGCTCACGCGCTTGTGACACCCTCGTTGATACCTTTGCCACAATCTAGGCGAGCTCTTCGCACAATGCCCCTATGACAAGACTGGAAAAGCCGTTGAGGCTGTGCTCGACTCTTCTCGATACTTTGTCATGAAGGCAGTCGACGTCAATACTGGCAAGCACGCCTATCTGGGCATGGGTTTCCAGGATCGCAGCGAGGCCTTCGACTTTCAAGTCGCCCTGCAGGATTGGCAGAAGTGCGTCACTGCCTCATATGCAATAGTTGACCCTACAATCAACGCGCAAGTTACTGACAATCACGTTAATTTGGTTGCCGTGCACGCTTCTACGCGGTACCACCAGGCGTCAACGCGCTCCTAAGGTTGACGAAGCCGATAACGCATCCGCATCACCAGGCTCGAGTGGCAATTTCGGACCCAAGCGCGACTTTTCGTTGAAAGAGGGACAGACAATATCGGTAAAATTGGGAGGAAGTGCAGGCGCTCCACCAAGAAAGGCAGCAGCGAATAAGCCACAATCAGGAGGGCCTATACCGCTTCTTGCGCCGCCTCCTTCATCCTCGAGACGTTGATGAGCGGGTCTTCTTGCATGGCAGTATGGACAGTGGCAGAAGGATTTGTTCAAGTTGCTTAGACTTTCGTAACCATTAACGTCTGTCGTGACATGTCCTTGATTCACTGGGTGCAGTGCATGATGTGGCGTTGCGTAGGAGCTCGCAAAGCAGGAGCGCTGAAATTTGTAGTTGACGAGGTTGTTGCTAGTTGAATCACCAAGACAACAGTATCCTAGCTCTTGCGGAGCCTTGCTGCGTGAAGAAGGAACAACTGAAGTAGTGGCGGCCGATCACGCTGTCTGGTTTCCTTGCTTCGAGGTGCCGGCCAGCTTGCATCCAGTCCCGTTCCCAAGCTCAAGCTGTAACAATCCAGCGTCACGATGAGCAACGCAAAGGAGGGCGCCTATGGCGGCATGTCAACTACGACTGGCAAGGAGCGCAAGACATGGGACCGCGAGCAGTTTGCAGACCAGGCAAAGGCAAAGGACGAAGAAGCGCGCCAGCGAGCAAAGGAGCGAGGAGAGGCCTTGAAACAAGGTGCGTAGGCTGTCAATCCTTACGTGAAACGACTCGCTTTGTGCGTGAACTTGGAGCGAGTGTTTGCCGCTGACAATCGTGCTTGACAGGCAAACGACCACCGAGACGAGTCGAGGATCTGCCAAAGGCGACACAGCTGCTGCAGGCGCGTGAAGAGCCACTGGGACTAGACAGGAATCAAGGCAAGACTCTCATTGTGGCCAGTGGGCGGCCGGGCTTCAACTGCGAGACATGTCGACGGACGTTCAAGGACAGCGCATCATACCTCGGTCATGTCAACAGTCGATACCGTGCGTCCTTTGTTTACAGCGAGATCTGAAAGCGTACGGACGCGAAAAACTTACGTTTCCGCAATTGCATTTCCGCTTTGCAGATCTTCGCAAACTCGGCCAGACTACAAAGGTTCAACGGTCAACATTGCAAGAGGTGCAGGCTAAAATCCAGGAGCTACGAGAGCAATCCAAGAAACGGATGGATGCGAAGAAATATGACTTTGAACAGCGGTTGAAAGACATCAAGACTCTTGAACAGAGTGAAAAGGAAGCTCGCAAGGAAAAGAAACGTCTTGAGAAGCAAGCTGCGGAAAATGCGAAACAGAAAGAAGTCGACGAGAATGCCGACCCTGATATGATGGCTATGATGGGCTTCTCGAGCTTCAATCAATGACCGTGGAATAATCAGGCGCAGGGTTGTGTTCAGTTACCGTTTGTACTGCTCGAAGTGAGAGCAGCTCGGTACAGCTCGTGTAGCTTGCTCTAGCGAGGAGAAGAAACGGTCTCTGGACAAGACTGCAGGCTGCTGTCCACGCAGCTTGTTCGATGTGCATCGACTCTCCCTCTTAGTTGCGTGAGTTCGCAGACCGCTGGGCACGCCGCTGTACGCACGAGCTCGGGCCCCTTTCTCTTCCCGCCAACCAAGCACACCATCCGCAAGCACGGGAACCTCAAGACGAGACACACAGCCTCGCTTCATTGTTCCGACAAGTGGAAGGTCGCCCTCGCTTGCTCATACCCTTCCGCCGTACTCGGTACATCATGGCTGCACCTCAGCCCCGTCAGCAGGCCAGGCAGGACGGGCAGGTAAGTCACCCTCCGTTACCCTTCCAATAGGGCCATGGCTGACGCCAAGATGTACACTAGAATGTCAACTACATCTCCTTGGGGCTCGCACGACAGTGTGCTGACCGCATGCATATCGCCTCTGTCATCGGCGTGGTCGTTCACGCAAATACACTTCTTGCCGTTGGTGAGCTACACGTCTTCCTCTGATAGTCTGTGCGTTTTGCCAACGGCGACCCGTCAAGGTGGGAAGTACAACACGACGATCCGCCTGGTAGATCATACCTTGGCGACTGGAAATTCGTCGCACCACTGGGAAGCCGCCGACTGGCTGGGGACGACCTTTCTGAATTCAAACCCTGCTCTCTTTCCCGTCGCCAGTATTGGCGACGTCATTCTTATTAGGAATGCTCGCGTAGGTTTATACTGCTTATTCGTCTTTCATTTGGCATTCCTGCTAATTGCACCCATGCACAAGCAGACCGTCTCCTATGAAGGCTACACAAGACTGTGCATATACCCGGATCCCGCAATTGATTGGGTTCACCTGCCCCTTGAACACATCGCTGGCTTCGAAGATGCTATACTCCTTCCTCAAGCTGCCTTCCTGAAATCTCCAGGTGAGGCCAGCCAGTCCACAGAGGCTATAGAAGCGCTAAAAGACTCGACCTCTGACTGACTTTCCGTGGTTCTCCCCATTCCAGATGCTCGTCTGCCCAATGTACCGGAAAATGCCTGCATGTTGGAGCTTGCTCTTTGGAGCCAAGACCAACTCGACAATCCGGCAGTTCCGTGCAATGGAAATGCGCATCGCCGCTTTGGGGAGCGATGCATTCAGCCTGGCCAGTGAAATCATCGATCTCAAGTCACAGTGTATGAACATCAACGTTGACGCTTGTCAAAAACGGTATGAGTCGTTCATGCTTAGCCTCATGAATGAGTTGCACACGTTTGGGAGGTCAATGTTCTGGTCAAATGGCCGCCGTAGCCAATGGGTGCAGATGCCAGCATGCCACCGTCCTTGGAAAGTGAAAAAGGACATGCGCAATCACATTTTTCAGAGCGAATAGGCTATTTCTGGCGAGACCCTCATGTTCTGACGCCTTCGGCAGAACTCGCGAAAAATGAATGCGGACTACCCTGCTGGTACCGTTATCTGCGTTTTCGCGTGGATGCGCAAAGTATGCTCGTAGTTGCCGGTGTTGCTTCATCAAATTCTGACGAGGGGACGCACGCTGCGCACGTTACGGCCTTGCAACGCAGTGACAAGCACCGGAGCCGCTGGGCGTGGCGTCACTGGCGCGCATCTCCTGGCAGCCTGCGTCCTCAGAGCTATCAGGTGGAGGGGTTAGAAGAGGTGTTGCTCACAGTACTGGACTGTGCATGTCGTTGTTGACTCGAAGCTGCCTCGCCAGCAGTGCTCGTCGTCTGCTCCGAGTCGTTGACGTACGAGGCCAAAGCGCGTAACCTGTCGGGTTGCAACCCAGCTGTCCATCCGCGCGGTACCTCAGAGGTTACGGCCAACGGGCAGAGTTCTAAATCTAGGCAGTTGACCGAACGGGACGCAGCTTTCTGCGTGCGCACAGCAAGCACAAATAGCAGACACGAGCACACCCCTCTTGTCTCTGCACCATTGTCCCTTTGCAGCAGCCGTCTGTCTCGTACGCTCTACACTCGTCCCACCTGGATCCGTCTCAAGAAAGTTGGAACGGGAGGCACAGAAAGGCCTGATCGTGACCTTTGGAAGGGGCCAAAAAGTACCTATACACGAACCAAACCCAGCAGAAGAGATAGAAGCACTTCATCATGGCAGATGCCGAAGACAGCTGCAGCCCTAGCTCGACCTACAATGGCTCCCTGGGCCTGCGTGTGGGAGGCCTCTTCATCATCCTTGCTGTGAGTACTCCCAATCGCAGCAGCCTGGATAGGCACACACGGATATTCTTCTGACCTTGCTTCGACCGCTCTTATAGACTTCAACAGTAGGAACACTCTTCCCTATCGCCGCGAAGCGAGCGCCCCGTTTGCGTATACCTCAGATCGTATTCGAGTTCTGTCGCTACTTTGGCGCGGGAGTGTAAGCCACTTTCCTTTTCTCCAGTAAACGCAAAGTTGCTGGCTCTAGACTTCCAGACACTGATTTTCAACTTCCTGATCTACAATCCTGGGTAGTATTATTGCGACAGCTTTCATTCATCTTCTAGACCCGGCAATAGAAGAGCTCAGCAATCCTTGCCTAACGGGAGAATGGACAGTCTACCCATGGGCGATTGCAATTGGTGAGTAGCCCTTTCGTCTACAGAATGGCCTGCAATCACTCACAAATGAGAGTCTGTCAGCCATGATGTCTGTCTTTGGAATCTTCATCCTTGAATTGACGGCACACCGGACGGGATATGCCTACCTCGAGAGATTGGGTCTCAGTCCAGGCGACACGCACGGTCCAGCAGTTGCGCATGTGAGTGTCATGACAGGCTCATCCCTTTTTCACATCTTGCTGAGATTCTAACCAAATGTTGCTTTTGCACCTCGCAGGGCCCCGAACGCAGAGAAAATCATCAAGTCGACAGTCATGGACACGACCATGCTCATCATCATCACCACGGCGAGGAGCAACTCTTGCCTGCAAATGCAGAGAAGAAGGCAGGCGACGTAGAGACAGCCAGCGTAGCAGTCGACGATGGAAGTGCCGCCTCGCAAATCATTGGAGTCGCGATCCTCGAATTCGGTGTCGTGGTGCATTCAGTCATCATCGGACTCACGCTAGCAGTGACAGACGAACTGGATACACTTCTCGTAGTCATCATCTTTCATCAAACTTTCGAAGGACTAGGTCTTGGCACACGTTTGGCTTTCCTGCCTTTACCCCAACGTCTAAGCTGGGTTCCATACGTGGCTGGCAGCATTTATGCACTCTGTACGCCCATTGGAATGGCAATTGGCCTCGGCGTCCGCGAATCATACAGCCCGGAAAGCGTGACCGCGAGCATTGTCTCTGGTATCCTTGACGCAATCTCGGCGGGAATCCTGCTCTATACCGGTCTGGTCGAGTTGTTGGCACACGAATTCCTGTAAGTCGATGCACTTCTATGCCGATACTCAACGCTGTTGCTGACTCTCGTCTGCGATACCACAGTTTCAATGAGGCAATGCGCAAAGCACCGACATGGCGTGTCGTTTTCGGTGTGGTCACGACTATGCTCGGAGCGGGAATCATGGCATTGGTGAGCTGCAACAGTCCACTCGTCAAGGCCAAAGCTTACATACTTCCTTTATCAGCTTGGACGATGGGCATAGGCTTGCTTAGCAAAGTTAAATAGCGGGCAAGCATTAACCGCCAAATGCGCGGCAGAACAGGCCTTTTGAATGACAGCGTTGCGAGGCAGTCCTACAGCCCGCGAGATAATAAGCACATGCAATATAGAGGAATGCCATAGCTTCGGCAGTACTGCTGTTCTGAATACTTTCTGAGGGCCGGGGGAACCATCAATGTAGATTACTGAATGGGACGTTCATGTCACGTGCTGTTCAATTGCGATAGATCCCGACGCAAAACTCCTGCCTTTGCGATATAAAGCATCTGGATCACAGAATGATTGCAGCTTGGGCGCTGCGCCGTCTTGCGAAAAGACACTGTGACTCCTATGTTCGACTCTACTGACCACCCGCCTGCAAAAGCAAGATTTTGAATTTGGCGCCGCCAACCTCCTGCTCCTCTTCGTCCGAATCTTCGTAAAAGACAGGACGGGATGTATCTCTCTGTCGGTCGTCTTGAGGCGGCCTGCGAATGACACGACCAATGACATCGGCTTTGTCTGCTAGGACCTGATTGAGCAATGTCTGTCCTTCGGCATCGGCGTATGCCAAGTAAACCTCCATGTCATCGGTAGGCTGGCAACCTGCTCTTTTCCGGGCTTTTTGGACTCGATTGATGATCTCTCGAGCGTAGGCTTCAAGGATAAAGTCAGGTCGGACTTTTGTGTCTAGGAGAAGAACAACATCGTTGTTCGAGTCACTCGAATATTGCGCAGCGTCCACATCGTCAGATGCCGTAACTGCAGCTGGTAGCTCGACATATCGCTGCGTCGTTAGGTCGCCGGCAACAAGCTCAATGCCATCAATAGTGATCTTGCCAGTAGAGACGTAGGCTTTCACGTCTTCCGACGTGACGGCGGGCAGAGCCTTTTTGAGGCGAGGCAAGTCTTTGCGCAGCTTCTTGCCCAGCACTGGCCAGTCGGCATCGACTTTCCACTTGACACCGCAAGCAGCTTCGTCGCTAGAGAGGCGTACCTCACGCACGTTGAGCTCTTCTTGAATGTATTTGGAGAGCAACTCGATATCGGAGAGGAATTCGGCCTCATGGTGGAAGACAACAATCTCCTTGAGGGGTGTCTGTCCAAATTACCACGTCAGCAGGTGCAGGCCGTATTAACAATGTCAGGAGAGTGAATAGACTGCTTACTTTCAGGGGCAAGGTGTGCTTGTCTCGCAAAGCGCGACCAAGGATAATGATGGATTGCATGCGCTGTACTTGGCGCTCGATAACGAGATCGAAATACTCTTTCCGCGAATGTGGGAAGGGTAGGAAATGGATTGACCGAAGGTCTTCACCCATGTCGAGCTTGCTTGTATCTGCTGGCAAGAAAGGCTGGAGGGCTTGGTAGATGTTCTCGGCGAGGAAGGGTGTGAAAGAGGTCTTGGATCGCCCAAAGGGTGGTCAGCATTCTCCATGACGACTGTCATACGATTGTAGCTCACCAAGGTTCGGCAGAGAGTCAGAAGCGTCTCGAAGAAGCTGTGAAGCGCCGCTACCGTGTCGTCTGAGCCGCTTTCACCCTTTAATCGTCGACGATTGAAGCGAATGTACCAATTCGTCAATTCATCAATGAGGTCCAGCAATCGTGGCACGACCGTGTATAGCCGATAGACTTCCATCTCGTCGTGGACCAGCTGAATAAGACTTTGACATCGTGCCAAAATCCACCTGTCCATAACATTTGTCGATTTTGGTGCATCGTGATCGTACCGGTATTTGATGCCAGTCTCTTTCTCCAACAAGCGGCATTGCGCCAAGAAGAAGCGGAAGGAATTGAGCCAAGGTGCAAGTACACGAGAGATGACCTCTCGGACGCCTGCTTCTCGGAAACGGAGATTGTCTCCACGGACCACGGGCGAATTGATGAGGAACAATCGCAAAGCGTCTGCGCCAAATTTGTCAACCACAATGTTCGGGTCAGGGTAGTTTTTCAGACTCTTTGACATCTTCTTGCCATCCCTATGCGGTCAATGACGTTCAGTTGTGGGATGCTGAAACAAAGTCACTTTGAAACTCACTCGGCCAAGACGAGACCGCAGACAATCAGATTCTTCCAAGGCGCTGTGCCGAAGAGGTGTGTTGCCAAGACAAGGAGCGTGTAGAACCAGCCTCGAGTCTGGTCGATAGCCTCTGAGATGAAATCGGCAGGGAAGGATGCCTCGAATTTTTCCTTGTTTTCGAAAGGATAGTGAACCTGAGCATAAGGCATAGAGCCCGATTCGAACCAACAGTCAAAGACCTCCTCGACGCGACGAAGAACGCCCTTGCCTTGTTGCGAAGGGATGGTGATGTCATCGATTTTGTCTCTATGGAGGTCGGTAAGGCCAGTGCGGCCGGAAAGCCTCTCCAGCTCCTCGATCGATCCGATGCAGACCATCTCTTCGTAGTCGTCGCTGACCCAGATGGGTAAAGGAGTACCCCAGTACCGATTCCGTGAGACGTTCCAATCCCGGGCATTCTTGAGCCATCCTTCGAAGCGATGGTCACCCACGCTTTGGGGAACCCAGCGCGTGGCCTTGTTGTACTCGACGAGCTGATCAACCACTGGTGCAACTTTGACGAACCAGACGGGGATGGCCTTATAGATGAGTGGCGTGCCAGACCTGCCATGCGGTTTTTATACAATGAGCCGTGGAGACTTCGTATAATACTATGTCTGACCTTACCTCCAGCAGAAGGGGTATGAATGCATGATGGTGCTTTGCACGATAAGCTTGCCTTGCGCTTTCAGCAGTTTCATGATGTCCTTGTCGGCTTCTTTAACGTTCTTGCCTACGAAGTCGGTAACTTCGCTTGTGAAACGTCCAGCTTCATCGATGGGGCAAGGAGGCATCTCATCTGGCTGAATGATACCGTTCTCGATAGCAATACGATGATCGTCATCACCAAAGGCAGGTGCCTGGTGAACGATGCCGGTACCGCTATCCGAGGTCACGTAGGTGTCGTTGAGGATGGTAAATGCACGGTCGCCGTACTGTGCGAATTGTACGTAAGCGCCAATTCAGCGGACTTAAGAATGCAGGTGCTCATCTCACCCTCTCCACGAAGTACGGGAACAGCGGTTCATACTTCCACCCCTTCATGTCTTTACCAAGAACGCTGCCGAGCTTCTTGTATTTGGCAGACTTGATCTTTGGGTACAAGGTGGTAAGAAGCTTCTCGTTGATGTAGTAGATTCTCTGAGTTGCTTCATCTTGTATCTTCAGGTACTCGAAGTCGGGATGCACACAAAGCGCAAGATTTGATGGGAGGGTCCAGGGTGTAGTAGTCCATGCCAGAACAGCTTCTTCTGGCCGGTCGACGAGAGTGAAGGCGACGGTGACTGCACTTTTATACTCAGCGAGGCGTACGGCAGTAATGACAGTGAGAATTCCCCGTACCTGCCGGGTCGGACACATCCTTGTAGGCTTGGCCAGCTTCAAAGTTTGATAAAGGTGTGGTGCAGCCGTTCGAATATGGCATTACACGCAAACCTCGGTATACCACCTTCTTGTCCCAGAGCTGCTTGAACACCCACCACACGCTCTCCATGAAGGAAGCATTGAGGGTTTTCTATAAGACGTAGTCAGCTCATATTCGTAGTGGAATTGCCAAGTGACACACATAGTCGTTGTCAAAATCGATCCAACGACCGAGGCGCTCGACCGTCCTGCGCCACTCGCTGGAGTATCTCATGACAATAGCTCGGCACCTGAAAAGTTCAGTGTGCGTGAGCTATAAGCGTTGTCTCCGACATCCCATGGCAGACACTCACTCTTCATTGTATTTGGCGATACCCATTTTCATGACATCGTCTTTGGACGTGATCCCAAGTTTCTTGTCGATCTCGTGTTCCACGGCTAGAATTGAACATCCATCAATTTGAATTCGTTGGCAGACTGAAGCTGCAAATGCTCACGCAAGCCATGAGTATCCCAGCCAAAGCGGCGCTCTACATGGTATCCATTGGAGTGCCAGAATCTGCGAAACGTTCAATGGAGCATGTCAGCAAAAGATACGACAAGTGCAAACGCAGGGGCCACGTAAGGTCTATGACTGAAGCGTTGCCTACCGGGTAACAATGTCTTTGACTGTGCCCATCAAAAGATGGCCTGCGTGGAACTGCACGTGAGCATCATGCCTATACGAGTCACTCAAGCGTCGCGCAAGCGTTGCAGCGGCATGAGGCCATCTGTGAACAAGATGCCATACCATAATGCGGTAGACCCTGATGAAAAGGCGGTAAGCACGTTGCGCACCGCTGTCTAGCGCGCTACACGTACAGTTGCAAACGGCTGCACAATCCAGGTGATCGCAGGATGGCAACAGGTAAATCAGCAACTACAATGGCAAGATCCGAGAGCACAAGCGCTCAGCTTTGTTCTTACAGGTCCATCGTAGAAGGAGTAAGGCTTTCGTCCTGCAGACTGGCGGAGGCTCTCCTGGAAGGCGTCTAGCTCGCGCCAGAGCTCAAGGACCTTTTCCTCTTCTTTTGGCCAGTCGAAAGGCTTGGTAGGGTCATGGTGCATGAGCAGGTCCTGCGCAGACCTGCCATTGACCTGCGCGTTTGTGACCGCCGCCATGATGTGGAACCTTGAGGTGTTTGAGTCGGCACCGCGATGACCTGTTCACAACGACTGGTCAACTTTTTTGGCCACCACAAAGTATGTGAGATGCATAGGCACGGTGAGCTAGGACGAACCGTACATAGCAACGATCTTGCAGATCAAGACACCTCAGGCTGAATGTCACTACAGCTACGCCAGCAGCTACAGATGCGCTGGTGGTGTGCATTTCCGTACCATGTGGCGACATCTAGACTCTAGCCGAGCATGCACCTGCGGACGGCTCGGTAACGTTGCATTGAGGCACAGACACGATTGGTATAGACATTTCTAGGTATCCTCTACAAATGCGCAACCTCCGGAACCTGATCCAAGAAGTTCTCCATCATGACTTTCCACCTGGATGCAGCTTCAGGACTAATTGCATTGCCGTCGACTGAAGCGTTAGCAGCAATACTGCCATCGGCTTCACCCCAGATGCCCGTCAAAAATTCACCAACTCTGACCCTGACGTTTTGCTTGGAATCGCGATAGTCTGCAACGAAGGCGTCTGGCCCAGTCCCTGGCAATTGTGTCAAGTCGTAGAGTCCAGTGTTCCACCCAGATTTGCCAACGCTGCTAATTCCGCAAGTTGCGAGGGACGGATTTGGACGAGGTGATAGAGAACCTTGTGGACTCGCTGTACCATCGTATAGTGTAGCACCAAGCTCTTCAGGCAAAGCTGCAAGTGTTCGAGCAATTCTGTCGAATGCGGCGAGGTAGGTGTCAGATATTACCCTGGCAGACGATCCCACATTGGATGACGACGTGTTCGTCTTCTTTTGATATTGCCGCAGTTGTCGATGTGCTTGTCGCACCAACAAGCGGAATCGTTGTGAAAAGTCGAGATGTGATGGCAAGAAGGGCAGCACGACCCCGTCGGAAAATGCAAGCATCAAGCCGTCGGGCTCTGCGTGGTGATTGAAGAAGGGACGAGGGTTGAGAGGGAGGGATCCAATAAAAGGTAATCTTTCAAACACAGGCATATCTGGGTTGTCCTCCTCGTAGATTTGCATCATGACCATCGCAACAAGGACAAAGGATCCTGCACCGATGCTTGTTCCTGTTTCTTTGCAGAGGCGGACCAGCTTGCGAGCCGACTGAGGTGGTATTTTGGCTTGCACGGTGAATGTGTTCAGTGGAGGAGTTTTGGTATAATCGAGTATGGCGGAGTAGGTTGGCGGCGGGCTAGCGGCATGTTTCAACGGTTCTCGTCTACGCAACGGATTCTGGAAACACCGAGGGGTGGGCTGACGAACGTGACGTAGGCATCGGAGTATGGCCCAGTACCACCTTTTTCGCGCTCGACTGCCCTGAATTGGCTGATAAAGATCCTCCTGCGGCAGAGGTAGCTTGGACCTCGGCCCATATGAGCTATCTACCAATTGCTGTAAACGGTGCTCGAGGCGCGCCACGGGCTGATTCAACAACCGAAGGAACTCTCGGCACCACGTATAATTGGTGAGACCATCCGATATTTGATGCTGCTCAGACGATGTGAGCCAAGTCAGTCCTTTCCTTTGCACACTGGTCGAAACGCGCGTGCCGAATCTAGACTTACACCCATCACGAAGAGCACCTTGAGTCGGTATCGTCCATTTGCACTGGCTTCTAGTGGGGCAACAAATAGCTCCGCCATCGACTTGGCTGGCTGAACGATCCTCCCAACATTTTGAGCGTGGTGAAAGAAATCAAGCATATTAGGCATAGATGTGGCGTCGCTTTGCAGGTGTGTCAGACAGCGGCTGGCATCTACCAAGGCCGCCTCCGGGCACGTTGAAGGATCAAGTACGAAGTAGCGCCTGTTTGTCTTGTGTACGGGCTTCATTGATGGCAAAGGACCCGTAGCTTTCGCCATCAGCAGGACGTGATGGATGCGAAGTAGCGTCCATGCCAAAAGTGTCCGTCTGTTGACCTGATCTTGGGTAGCTGTAGTAGCGACTTCTAGCTCCAGATACGCGTTGATGTCCGCGCGGCCTTCGTAAAAGCCATCAAGGTCGAAGCCTCTTTCGATAAGCCCAAGCGGCCGATAGAGCATGACACGCCCTCGATCATCGATGCTCTGCTGCCAGGCATGGTATCCGCTGGCGTATTGCTCCAACCAATGTACAGGCTTGGGCTCATTGGGGGGATGCATGGTCTTGGACTCTCAGTTGGGCACTGGACTATGCGCTTGGCCTAGCGCTGTCGTCAAACTCGCTCAAAGCGCGATCACCCCATGGCGACACGTGCTCGTCGTGTCCGAGTCCGTGGTAAAAGGTGACCTGCTGTGCGGGCAACCTCCGTCTGCGCGGCGCTGCAGGCCTGGATGCCTCCTCAGCTGAGTTTTCGAGGCAGACACTACGTGGTCTCTACCTCCTGCTGATCTGCTAAGACTCCCAATCGCGACTGGCTGGTCAACCGCTCTCACAATGGCAATCCGCCCACGCTCACTTCTGCCTTGGGCTCTCATACTGGTTACTGCACTCCAAGAGCATGCCTACGCTCTGCCAATGCCGATGGCTATCGCGCTGGACGTGATTGTCGACGGCACAAACGGCCCTACGCTCACCCGTCGAAAGAAGAGCGAGGCCGAGAAAGACATTGATGCTATCAGCAAGTCGGCGGCAGCGGCCTACAAACGGCGCAGAAAGAAACTCACAGACGGGGAGATTGCCGGAATCGCCATCGGATGCACCGTTGCAGTTATTGCGATCGTTGGCGGAATCTTCATGGTTCTGAGGAAGAAGAAGGACAAGGAGAAAAGAGCTGATCAATACGATGAAGGAGCTTACGGTGGTGGGTACCAATATCGTTGAGAACACGCTGGACCGCTGCTCTTGCGTGCAGAGGCTCAGATCACTGCCAACTGGTGTATACCTGTTCGTTCTTTAGCGGGTGATTGCATGTACAGGCATCCCGTCTCGAATATCACGGCTAGGCATACCCAGCTGCTCAATATCTGCCAGTGTCTGATTTCAGCGTTCGACCGTCACTATCAAGTGCGAGCATCGAATTGCTGAGCCGGATCCGTCGCTTTCACAGATGGAAGCGATCCGATGTCGCCAGCGGCGGCATGAATGCTTGCTTGAGGAGCGCGGCCTACCTTGACGAAAGCTTCTATAACCATCGCGCCGACTCAACGAGTCGAATACTATCGAGGCATTGATTGTCCGATACTCATCGCCCCTCTTACGCATCGTATGGGCTGATGGCGACTCGCGCTATGTATCACGGCCGCATGCCAATCACACCACTGTTCAGCAGGCCTTTGAGGCTCCGAAAGTGGGCAACCAGCTTCACATTTGCTGTGTATGCATGCACTCTCATATCAGCTTCAGCGAGCCAAGTCAGTACCTCGACGAGACACATACACGAACGCCGCAAGAAAGACTCATCAGAGGAGGCAGACGATAATAAGCCAGCTGGCGACCGATCCTACAATAGAGCTACCAAGAATCTATCGGACGGAGAAATCGTTGCTATCGTGTTTGGGGTCGCAATTGCCGTAGTCGGTCTGGTATTCGGGGTCTTCTGTCTGATACGCAGCAACAGAAAGAAGAAGAAGGAACTAGAGGAAGCGAGATACCAGCAGAACTATTATTGATATTGAATATACAGTTTAGAACACTGAGACCAGTATATCAGCAGCGGCGCTGTCTTTTGAACACACGTCTTTGACACTTTGCTTTCCTAGGCCGACCAGGTGCAACTCCAAGTATGTGCCGCTATAGCACTGTAGAGGCCAAATGTCCTCGTGCCCTGAATCTCGAGGCTTTCCGTGAAATTCGCGTGCCATGTCAGTTGTGGACCATTGGATAAATACTATGGTGGCTGTGCTTCTTTTGAATCTGGATCTCGTCCGGGCTCGAGGCCTACGCTTGGCCCAGCAGGCTTGCTCTTGTAATTCTGCCATCATGTCGTGTCCGCATGCGCGTCCGTGATAGATCACCTGCAAGATTCTGTGCGCTGCCGCTTTGCGTGCTCGTCCATCAGGGCTTTACGGATTGGGCAGTCAACGCCCAGAGATCCACATCTTTCGAATTTGACGATGAAGGCACGGGTCAGAGCACGCGGCTGTTGGGAGGACCAACAGAGACGTCTAGCGACGAAGACGCGCCCACCAAGACTTCGAGTCCGCACAAAACCTCTTTGTCGTCCTCATCGAGCAAGTCTCGTTCAGGCAGCCGTTCATCCGACTCTACGACCGCGCATTCCAAAAGCAAGAGCGTCAGCAATGGGGATCACGCAGATGATAAGCTCAACGAGATGATGAATTCTAAGCATGGTGGACTGGAAACCAAGTGGATCATCCTCATCGTGGCCATCGTGTTGACCCTGTTCACTGCGATGGCGGTCGCTGCTTTTCTGCGACGGCGAAAGCACCGGGCAGAGCAGGCTCGCCTGCAGGCAGAAGAGCGGGAGCGCGCAACGCAGCAGGAAAGAGAGGATGAAGAGTATTACCGACTGAATGAGCGGGAGCCTTATGCAGAGATATAAGCGATTAGGAAGAGTGCATGAAGCGCCACCGTCGTGGCCGTGGAGTCCTGTATATAATACCCAAGTCGTTCATGTAGGCGGCAGGCCCAGGACCTGTATCTGCGTACTCTGCGGATTTCAGTGTCTTGCTGTGTTCATGCTGAATGCGAGCAGAACAGAGCCTATGGCAGCGGCCATGATCGATTGCACGCACGTCGTAACGACGTGCACATCGTGACTGGATCTATTCCACTCTCATCTAGGATAAAAACGGCCATCCACAATGCGGTATGGTGAATCGACGAGCACATACGAGAGGGCTACGGTGAAGATGCATCGCGCTCCTGACGAGCTTATCGAGGAGGAAAGCACGCCGACCCTGCTCGCTGCACATCAGGTCGATCCGGTGGTCAAGTCAACATCATCACGCAAACACCGCCGTGCAGGCCTCGCCCTCGATATGCGGCTAACATGGATGTCGAGTAACGCTGTGTAACAAGATGACCCGGCCTTGCCAACTCGCGCTCTCGCCCATGCCCCATCTGCTGTCCCTCCGACGGGCACCACTCAGCAACCTGAGGGCGCAGGATAGTCGGATCAGATTGCTTCAAAGAGTTCCCGGCAAGCGTCTATGAGCTACTGCAGATGCACATCCCTGCGACATATGCAGCTGGTCGACCGTGGTCGAAGCGCGATACCGCAGCGCGAGCTCAAAGCATCGTCTTTGCTCAAGGACCTCGCACGACGCTCATCGTTGTCTTCGCCATCATTACGGGCGTGTTCCTGCTCTGGGCAGCGTATGCGGTTGCAGTTGACTGCTACGGCTGGTCGGCATTCAATAACGATGCTGACAGCGTTCAGTCACAAGGTCAGCCACAAGGTCGGCCACAAGGGCAGTCTCGACGAAGGTGGAGGCGAGGCCAGCGTGACCCAAGACAGCCAAGAGACCCAAACGCCCCAGATCCTCTCGACCCTTATGATCTCGATAGTCTATATATCTAGCGCCGATGCTCTTATCTGCACCCGCCCCAAATTTCTATCGCGCGCCAAGACCTATCATACCATTTCGCGAAAGCCAGTGCCCTTCTTACATCATGCTGCCGGCTGAGCCCTGTCAAATCAAGCAGGCTCTTTCTGCAGAGTCAGATTACTGCATTCCGCCTCTGCAAGTCTGGCTCCGCTGAGAACCGCATTCCTCACCATTGGCATGATCGGCATGATCAACACAAGTGCGTCTGGAAAGGGATCCTAGATACACAGAAAGCTGTCGTATCGGTAATACCGTATTCATCTGGTCCAGCATGGCAAATCGGAAGAGAAAGCGCTATTGGCACAAGTAAATCTGGCTGACCATCGCAGCACTTGCAGTGGATACTCTGTACAGCATGAGGGGCAGGGAGCAAGGAGTATCTCATGACAAAGCACGAAAAGAGCTGGCTCCGGCCTGCACAAAGCATCGTGACAGCAGCTACGCGTAAGAATCTGTCACCCTCGACTCTTACAAGTCGAGCATGCCCTGCCCACGTAGCAAAACCTGCTGGCAAGGCTGTGTTGCTTTGCCACCTCTGCTTGACCAGCCTGCAGAACCTTCCACTCGTTGCAAGACGACAGAAAGCTTACAGTATGCAGACGCTCAGGTCTTCTTTACCTCAACACGATCTGCAAATACCACCTCAGCACTATCACATTGCCAAAGTCTGGCGGCAACTACACATCCGTTTCTTCACAAACACTGGCCATGGAAATGATAGATACTCTGCTCAACACCACTTCCCATTTGCTGAAACGCGACCCCTACGACTGTCGTCAATGCCACAAGCCTCTACTGGAAAGAGATGCCGGAGCCATCAAAGGGTACATGGTGGTCATTATCATCCTTTCGGCACTGCTGGTCATTATCGTTATCGCCTGGTTCTATTACCTCTACTATCAGCGACGTAGGCTACGCCGTGCTCGGGGTTGAGGGATCGAACAAGCCATAAGAACGCAAATGTAGGCTAAGTATGGTTGGACTGCACCTGCATACTATCAAAAGGTCTTCAAGACGCCGGGTTCCAATCCAATTTCTCAGCATGTTTCTTTGTAAAGCAAATTTTGTTCGGCAAGCCACAATCTCACTTGACAATCAATTTGGAGCTGCTATGTACCGGTGTCTATATCCATGTCTAGTGTCACGTGTCCTCCTCTTCCACTGGCGCGCTTTGGCGTATTCTACTGCTGACACAAGGCATCTCACTGACAGCTGAAACCCGGCCCCTCATTCTACGGTCCCTGGTTCTGATTTGCGTCATCCCAGCAGATTTCGTGTCATATGTATGATGCTTGCGGCCAGAAGACCGAGTGCACGACGGCGTCTTGGCTGGCTACGCCACCAGCTTTCGGTAATGCGATCGACATGACCTCACTGGACCGTAACTTTCCCCTTCCAGCTGATTCGGCTCGTCTTTCTTCATCAAACTCACCTCACCTACTGGATTTGCTACTCGCTCGAAGTCGTTAGATTCGAGCTTTATCCTTCTTCCGCATTCCTGCAGCTTTATCACCTGTAGTATGTCAACCGGTAACTCTGCTCCAGGCGTTGGAGGCACAGCCCAAGATGGGGGGCTCTCGACAGCAGGTATGGTGTGTGTTGCACGGGTCTGACGTCGAATGTACTGAGGTTCCCATTCTTGATGCCACCCCGCAGCGACCGTTGCAGACGGAGGTCCAAATGTGAAGCAGGACGACTCCAGCCAATACCTGCCACCCGGGCGAGAATCAAAAGAGGTCGCGTAAGTCCTCAATCGATCAATCAACGAAGGAATGACTGTAGGCTGACATAGGATACTCAAAGCAAAGAGAAGATCTCGGGCACTGCCAGCACTAGCAACGAAGCACCTGGGTGAGAGACGTATTCTTAGAGGCATGAACACAATTGCACACAACATAATGACTTCTGCAAATGGCAGAGTCGGCGGTACTGCCAAGGATGGCGGAATCAGCACTGCTGGTAAGTGTCAGGACCACGCAGGACAAACCCAAATGGTCGTACTCTGAAGTCCGTCGCGTTGGCTGATGTACTATCTGGTATCACCAGCCACGGTTGCCGATGGCGGTCCCGACGATCCGAGACAGGATCCCACCTACAAGCCATCCAGCTAGATACCGTCTAGAGGCGACAGCCATTTGTAGACGACCTTAGCTGTAATGACCGCTCGAAAATGTATCTCAGAAAAGCCATGTTGACTTCCCTGACTTTCCAAAGAAGCGATATTGCTGCAGGTGAGATTGCAGCTGACAGGCTTTTGAGGTCTAGATTAGCAGGCCGCTACCCCTGGGTATCTAGGCCTGCTACCCCTGGGTATCTATTCGCCAGGACCTTGCGCATCTGTCTTGCCAGCTATTTCAGTGCTATTCGAGCGGCTGCGAGCCGAGGGCTCGCTTGGACGGCTCGAAGCTTGCCTTTGAATGTACTGTACAGCCACCGCGGCCTGCGCGCTTCAGCAGCTGCTTACGCTTGGGCCTTTGACCTTGATGATAGCACTTCGATGGACACCATCTCTTGGAACATAGGCGGGCCCGCATGAACACCAACCGCGTGGGACCTACGTCAAACCCCGAACTTTACGCATGAAGCGCGCTTTACATCACGCCTGCACCCTGGGCGGTCTCGTCATATGTTCAGCGGTAGTCGCCGCACCTGTACCAAGCCTCGAGGAGGGTCAGCACTATGGAGGCCTGCAGAGCAGAGCCGATAACACCAAGAGCAAGAGCCAGGACGACAAGTCTTTGACAGACTCGGTGAAACAATATGGAGCCAAGGAGTACTTGGGCTTGCCGCTGTACCAATGGCTGGTCATTGTCGTCTTCGTCATCGCGCTTTTTGGAGCAGGAGGGTACTGGTACTATGACCGCAAGAGGGACAAGGTCAAGCGAGAGGAGCAGGCAGCCGCTGAAGAGCGCGACAGGCTGGAAGCAGAAGCAAGAGAGAAAGGCTTGGCGCCGGACCTTGATGACCAGCCGCCAGATGACTACGAGCGACCATACATGCCAAACGGAGCGGGAGACCAGCAAGCGGCAGTTGGACCGGACGGTCAGCCATTGACCGACGATAACGGGCAAGACATTGGCTTGCAGGGAGATCCACGCTTTTTGCAACCCGCGCAACCTCGATGACGAGGTCGTATGATGTGTATACCCTAGACCGAGATCTCGAGCAGAGTCGGCATAATCACTTCATGCACGTGTGCAGAACCAGTGTTGCGAACGCTTGCATATTACTGGTTGGCAGCATCTTCGGACATGGCGAATGGTATCAAAGCATTGCAGCAGGTTGCCCCAGGCAGACAGACACCTTAACTTCAGGTCAACTGCACGAAAGACGTGTGTCAGGTCAACATGTTATCAGGCTATAGATGCCACGACGACGTACAAAGCTCTCTCCGCATCCACATTGCTCCTTGATGTTGGGGTCTGCAAATGGTGTACCGCCACAATCAGCATGGTTACGTCGAGCGTAACAAGCTGCTCGGACCAACTCACTCTTGAAGACGAATTTGGCACTGATCTTGTCCTCTTGCCAGTCCATCTCTGACCCGACAATACTGAAGAGAGCCTTGCTATCGATAAGAACTGTCACGCCGTCTTGCTTGATGACTTCATCGAACTTGTTTGGCTTATCCACGTATTCTAAATGATAGGCCATGCCGGCGCAGCCCTTGTTGCGCACTCCAATACGTATGAGCTTTGGTGTAGGCGAATCCAGTAGCGTTGCAAGCTGGGACACGGCTGTTGGCGTCTTTGACACGGAGAGCAGTCAGCAGCTGCCGATCTGGCATTTGCCCTGCCCTGTCTTTGACTCGCAGACTCACGAGGCTGATAGCTGCTTTCTGCGCTTTGATCTCTCGTCTAGGCGGTCTGCTCGGCTTCGTGTCCTGCTTTGTGGTCGCAGTGCCTGGCGGTGGTGGACTGGGCATCTCGACGGTCGCAGGCGGCGGCACATTCTTGTCGAGGGCGAAAGCTGGCAGCTCTGACTGCCCAGAGAGTGCTGATGGCTTCTCCCGCGTAAGCTGCTCCAGGCTACGGCCCCAGGAGGTGCCGAAACGTCTCCTGCTGTGCCTCCCTGTGCTGCGTGGTGCTTGCAGAGCCTGTCCGCAGGTGCAGGCAAACATTCGTAATCGGAGCCTGGATGGCCCAGCGACTGGCTGCACTGCACTCTTTGCAGCTGCTCTCACGAGCAGACTGGCAAGCGGAGCTGCAGTCGAACGCGGCGCAGCGGTGAACATCTTGGTGGTGTCGTGGTCTGAAGCAGAGCGTTTGTGAGAAGCAAGCCTTTGACTCAATCCCGACCACCCTCATTCGCCCGAGGCGGATTGCCACACCGGCTGGCACTTGGGCAGGACGGAAGGCGCGACACAGTCGATGATACATATTAGAGCAGATATTAGACGCTGCCAGAGCTAAACCGTCCACCCAAGCCCCGTTCCATGGCTCTCGGAGCACCTGAATCGCATCATTGTTGCCACTGTCTTTTTCCGCCACTTCGCTCATCCAGGACACCTATTGCAGACAACAGCGCGCAGGCTAATGCTAGAAGGATGAATGCTTCGGACGTGTTGACAGAGGCAAATGGACGACACATGCTCGCCATGACGTAGTCATCGACAGAAAGCACCCGAACTCGACTTCGCTAAGAGCAAGGGGGAAACTGGCAGAAACCGGTCCCAGAGTAGCCATCGTTGTTGCTGCTGCCTTCAGCAGTACACCCGGTTCCATCTTGCGTGAGCTTCATGTTGGCCGGACACACGCAGCCAGTCTTGCTGTAGACTTTGCCGTTATTGCAGTAATTGAGGGCACTTTCAGGCGAGGGGCCGACACAGTTGCGCTTGTTTGCGTCAGGAGCCCAGCCCTGGTTACTCGTTTCAGGACTTGCATTGCAAGCTTAGATGACAGTCGCCAGCGGGCTCACCTCCTTGCAGCTGCCGACATAACATTTGCCGTCTTTGTGGCAGGTGACGGTGCCCGTGCCAGTGTCCGGGCCACCCACGTGCTATAATCGCAGCATTGCACTGCATCAGTGACGGTACGATCAACGTGACGGTCTCTTCACTGACATAGGAATTGATACATTCAGTGGTACCGCTGCCGTTCTGGTCGCTATACTTGCAGGTTCCGAATTCGGCTTGAGCTCGTGGCTCAATGAAGGGCTTTGGCATGGCGGATACGAACGTGGAGCCAGCTAGGCCGCACAGACCAATGAATATGAATGCAATCATGTCGGCTGTCGATCCAGGACTACGTCTTTGTGATCTAGTTGAATGGCGACGAGCTCAAGACCTGCTTGAGCTGTACCGTGATATTGCTGACTTGGTGCAGAGCAAGTGGAGGGCCAGAGTGTGCCCCAGGAGCGTAGGCAAGGGGAGTATATATGGTCAGCTGACCCTCCGAAAGGAATGCAAGCGGCCAGAAGTCTTCAGCCGAGCCCTGCGAAGGGGACTCTGCCGTGGCGGTTGAGATGCGGCGAGTGTGTGATCCAGTGAGGCTGTGGAGGATATCCCGCTGTATGCGAACAGCTCAGACGCAGTTACTTCCTTCTAGATCCTTCCATCGACGTCTTCAGGTGACGAGAAGGTACACCAGGGTCGCAAGGATGAGAATCGCCGAGGCTGCTGTGGCCAGACCAAAGACAAAGGTTTGAAGGAGGAAAGCAATAGCGCACGCGAAGGTGGTGCGGACCGCCAGCAAGTCGGGAGTCGGACTATTCGGTCGAACGATGAGGAGCATGATTCCAGCGTAGACGACCGCAAAGTAGCTTGGGAGGCCATGCTCCGAGGCGAAGTTGTACACCAGTAGTGCCGGCGTGCTTGCCGCAATAGCCCAGAGCTGCAACCTATCCTCTTGGTTTGCTGGAATAAAGCTAGCCATGAGGAGTGCGTCGTTGGCGAAATACAGGCCAACGAGCGTGATCCATCGATAGACATGCCATCCGCCGAGAAGTGACAAGCCAAAGAGCCCAACGAAAAACTGCACGACATGCGCATTCTCTCCCGTCCAGATGATCTTTCTGAGTCTTGGCGTGTCGGAGGCCACTAGGAACAGAGATCCCGTAAGAGCAGTGTATGCTTTACGGTCCAATTCTCCGGTGATATAGTAGACGTAGGCCGTCGTGACAGCGCCTATCGCAAGCACGCGGACGACGTGCTGGGGGTAGACTTGATAGAGCGCGTAGAAGAAGCGCCAGGTAGAAAAGCTCCGTAAGAAGAGCCAACACAGCTTGAGTTCGCGATTAGAAATAGCCAGACCGACGAGCGCATTGGTAACGAAGCCGAAGATGAGCAAGACTGCCGTCCAGCCACGGAAAACGGGCGTTGGGTGCTCTCGAATCATGCAGATGCTACCAATCGTCGAAAGGAGGATGTATAGTATTCGGAGCGTTACTTGGACGCGAAAGTCGCCCAATGCCTGTTGTGCTCTCTTCTCCAGGCTATCGAGCACTGGCAAGGTGCGCTTGAGGGTCGCATACAGGTCGAATGGCGTGGACTGCTCGTCGTTAGCATGGTCGCTTCTAGCGTTGCCGTTGTCCCCGCTGTCGCCAGCAGGAGAATCGCCATTGTCGTGCTGTCGATCATCATCCTGTTATGGAGGGCATTGAACGATGAGAGCGATGCAGAGTCAGCCGCTACAGTGCACAAGTGTTGTGACCGCCGTCAGCAGTTACTTGTGATTGTCAGCGAGCTCACCTGCGTCGCACCTTTTGTGCGGCCTTTGCACTTACCACGTGCCATATCGAGCAAAGACAAGCTGCGCCAACGTTGTCGCGAAACGAGTCCACAGGGCAAGGTCGCCCCGAAATGAGATCAACGACATTTCAGCGAAGTTGCCTTTCGCGTTTCCGAGCATTTAGCATTCTAAAATCTAGATTTGCAGATACAGTATGTGCAGCTACTTTGTGACATTTCGACAGGTGTGTTCTTTCTACGATGAGAGCTTCTGGGCGGCTCCCTGAGCAGCTGCCTTTGCCTGCATGCCAGCATTGGTAATCGCGTCGAGTGCGCTCTTGTATGCCGGTTTCTCGTCTGCAAAGAACACATAGCCGAACGAGGTGGACGCATCGTTGAAACGCTGGTTCTTGTCAATGGCAGCAATCTTAGCCATGTCATCGGGTGAGAGCTCAATGACTGCGCGGTTCTCCTTGATGCGCTCTTCTTTTGCTACAGTGATAAGCAATTTTCAATTTCGTAAACAAACAAATTCATGTACCACACAGCCGGCGACTTACTGCTCTTGGGAATGACCGAAGTATTGCGGGTAACTCCCCACGATAGAAGAATCTGGTTGGGTGTCTTGCCGTATTCTGAAAGGAAAATAAGTGAGTTCGGGCTGGTCAAACACAGACTGTCGGAGGAACTCGAGACGCACTCTTAGCAATTTCAACGACAACACTGTTGTCGCGAACAAGGTCGCCGCCTCCATAGATAGGATTTTGGTTGCCGCTGCCAAGGTCAAAGATGACTTTAGCGGATGCTCGACAAAGCGCATCGATTGCTCTACTCACAATGGCGAATAAGCCACGACGACGATGCCATTGGCTTGCGCGGACTTGACGAGCTCCTCTTGCTGAAGGTAAGGGTGCAATTCAACTTGTAGGAGATCAGGTTTGTGCCTGGCAACACGAAGAACTGAGGGAATGCATGAATTAACACTCTCTTCATGTGACTTCCCAAATTGTATATGGAAAGACGAACCTTCCTCAATTTCAGACCGTGTGAAATTGCTGATACCGATGTTCTTGACCTTGCCCTTCTCAAGCAATTCTTCCATCTTCGCCCATGTCTGAGCCAATGTAGTCTTTGTGTCTCGGACAGCGACACCATTTTCCTTCGGAATCATTTCTTTGCCGGGCGAGAACGCGCTAGGCCAGTGGACCATATACGCATCCAGGTAGTCGACGCCGAGGTCCTTCAACGTCTTGTCGCATGCAGCTTCGACATAGTCTGGGTGATGGGAGTTGTTCCACAGCTGTTTTATCGCGTATCGTGTCTTCAGCGATACCGGTACGTCGCGAAATGATTTGGCAAATAAATTACGCACCTTCGAGGTGATCCAAATGTCGTCGCGCTTAACGCCAGACCGGCGGATGCCCTCGCCGACTTCATTTTCGTTGCCATAGATGGCAGCGCAGTCGAGGTGCTTGTAGCCAGCCTTGAGAGCTTGCTCCACCGCAGCCTCCACTTCACCTGCAAAGACAGTCGAGACAGTCAAATAACGTCATAGGTGACAAAGTGTACGATTCAGCTAGAGCGTACCAGCTTTTGCTTGCCAGGTTCCCTAGATGTACAGATAATAAATTGAAGACAATCAGCGTATCTGTTGCCAGTGATACCACAATGCATAGGCGATCTACTCACGAAGCCCACAGCAGGCAAGCGTTTCGAAGGGTTGGCGGAGTTGGGAAGGGGAAGGAGCTTGTCAGACATACTGGGCGTAATTGCTTGCTTTTTGTCTACGTAAGAGATATATATATGAGGTGATGGTGAGGCGTCAAGAGGCAAGTTTGAATTCGAGCCGAACTGTTGATTTCAAACCTTCGAGACAGCCTGATCGGCAATTGCGAAGCTGCTCGAAGGTTCGCTGAAGACCTGCTGCGCATAGAGCCCATTGTAATGCCCTGCTTGGGAGCGGGTTGGCATAAATTAGTATTTGTACCTTGCAAGGCTCCTCCCATCCTTGTTGCAAGGCTGGAATTTAGTAACAGTGGTTGTCCAGATTTGCCACACGAGTTCGCTAGGAGTTTCAATACTAGTATCCTGCGCATGCCGTTGATGGCAGCCGTGCTCTTTCTAAATAGCGAAAGTTTATTCTTACAACAACAGTGGCAGGTACCACAAGGTCAAGTCAACTGGTCTTTGTCGTCCTTGGGAGATAGGTAAGACCGCTTTCATTGCGCACGTAGGAAGTTTGCAGCCTGCAGCAGGAGCAGACGAGGTGAGTAAATGTACTTCAAGAAGTACGATGCCAAGCTCATTGATTCACCTTGATCGCTTCCTTGTTCTTCCGGCGGACTTCTCGCTTGTTCAGCGAGCTACTTTGACCTTTTACCCGCACCTCGAACTTGCGTTGCTCTTTGACTCCGCCATCCTCTTGTAGTAGCGTCCACAGCCATGAAGGATACTCTTCGTCTGGAAGAGCTACCGGTTGCGGCTGGTTCTGCAGGTATCCGATGCCCTTGAGGACGGTACCGGGAGAAGCAGCTGACTTGGCCCGCGGTTGACTCGGTGACGCGACAGGTGTGGGCTCGTGCCGTTCGGATGTTTCGTGTGTATTCGCGGATGCATCTGTGAGAGCATTGCCTCAGCTGATGCTCATCGTTGACCTGCGCGAATAGCTGGCTCACAGCGGACGTGATTTTGGACGGTTCTGGTACCCGAACGGCGCAAGCAGAGCATCCGAGTCCGCGCGAGCATGTTCGAGCACGCTGACGACATGGTCTGGCTTCGTGAGCGTTCTTCTCTCCGTCGGTGCAAACCTCGACAGGTCGCCTTGTGATAGAGATGTCGCAGCAAAACGTGATCAGAAAGCTGGGCTCTGCTCTCTTCCAGTCGCCTACAGCATCCGACGGAGCACGACAAGATGAGTGCGCTCTCAGCCATGCGCCTGCCCCCAGGGCAGACAAGTCTTGCACAAGCTCGCTGCCTGGAAATTATCGACTGCCTCCAGCTGCCACACTCTATCCAGTGGCACGCGATCAGGACGACCGAAGAAGCCTTTGAGGCCATCAAGGCAATGCAAATACGAGGAGCGCCAGCTATAGCTTCTCTGGCTGCAGTATCAATCGCCATCGAGATCCTAGGCTTCCTTGACGAACAGCAGAGTGCTACTTTGCAGTCTTTGGATGCTTTCCATCAGTGGCTATCCAACCGCTCAAAGTACCTATTGAGCAGCCGACCCACAGCTGTCAATTTGCGAGAAGCTATGCATAGACTCCAAGCTATTACTTCTTCCTCGTCGTCGAGTACTGACGTCCGTCAAGTCGCTCGAAACGTCTACGATGCTGCCGAATTTGTTTGGACAGAAGATGTTGAAAGGAATATGAAGATAGGCAACAATGGCGCCGACTGGCTAATCTCCAAGCTCGAAAGCAGCGGAGCTATCGAAAAAGGGGAGAGCCTCAACGTCTTGACGGTCTGCAACACTGGCTCCTTGGCCACATCGGTAAGTTAATACCTATCGTCTACTCTTGTACAATTACTCCTTCTGACGGTAATTGGTCCTGATGTGTAGGGCTATGGAACAGCTCTGGGTGTCATTAGCTCCCTGTATCGGATGAAGAGACTGGCACACGCGTTCTATGCTCAGACGGGTCCCTATCAGCAGGGTGCTCGCCTGACCTCGTTTGAATTGCAGTCACAAGGCATACCTTCCACTATGGTATGCGACACAGCCATGGCCTCCCTCCTCTCCGGCAACGCGCAAGGTCGACCCATCCACGCCTTCATTCTCGGCGCGGACCGCATAGCCAACAACGGCGACACTGCCAACAAGATCAGTTCTTACCAGATTGCCTTGTTGGCGAAGCATGTACCTCCACCGCAAGGTGCACAATCCGCTCAGGTCCTAGTCTGTGCTCCAGTAGCAACGATGGATCTCGGCATGGACAGTGGTGACCAAATCGTCATCGAGGAGCGGCCTAGCTGGGAGGCCTGCACTGTGCGCGGCAAGATATACAATCACAACGCTTCTGCACCACCGGCAACATCCGAGGCAACAGGTCTCTCGGCTGAACAGAGCGCCAATGGCGCAACTGCCGACGTAGTGACAGTATTAGTCACTCCCAAAGGCACTACAGCATGGAACCCCGCTTTTGATGTTACACCCGCCAAGCTCATTGATGGCATCGCAAGCGAATTGGGCGTAGCGGAGAAGCATTCTTCTGGCAGCTTTGAGCTTTCCAAATACGTGCAAAGACACAATGGTCAGGCTACGCGAGAGAAGGAGGTTCGCGAATCAGACCAAGCAGGTGGCGCAAACGGGGTCTTGCGCAAAGCGTAGCTAGAGCTTCTCCATGCATGTAATATTAGAATAGATGAATGGCAGTGCTCACGTGGACGCAAAGCATAGACGCAAATACCGGTCTCAACCGGCGAGTTTGCATTCTCGCAAGTGCCACCATTTGCCTGGCCTCTGCCACACTTGACCACTCTCCGGCCCTTCCTTCTGCAATATGCAGACCATGCCATCTCGCAGGAAGACGTCCAACCACTGACGGGCACAAGGTATAACGCGGACACCAGCCAACATGCTACCAGCTACGACGCACTGGAGTAAAGCAGCTGGCGACTTGACGCGTCTACTGCTCAGCGATCACCTTCGCTGCGGCCAGCCTTGACAGTGAAGAATGGGCAAGTCGGCGAAGCGAGACCGCCTGAATGTAGCGTGAGTGATGCTGGAGAGGCAATATCAGGGTTCTATAGCTGAAGATTCTGGCTTAGCATGGTCTCAGACTTCTTTTACCCGAAGTTCGGAGGCGTGGAAAGCCACATCTACATGCTCAGTCAAGCATTGATTAGGCGTGGACACAAGGTACGCCATACAGTCCGTGCACAAAGGAGGTGTCTGAACAGCCCTGAAAACAGGTCGTAGTCATCACCCATCGATACACCCCAGACCGGGTCGGGATACGCTACTTGACTTCTGGATTGAAGGTGTACCACGTGCCAATTCATACGATACCTCCACATGCCGCGCACGCAACTCTGCCGCAATTCTTTGCTTTAATGCCGCTTCTGCGCTCAATCTTGATAAGGGAAGAGATCGACATCATTCACGGACACGGAAGTCTCAGTAGCATGGCGTGTGAAGCCATAATCAGCGGCGGCACGATGGGCTTTCGGGGAGTGCTCTCGGATCACAGTCTGTACGGCCTTGGCGGCAAAGGCGAGATGTGGGGTAACAAGATGCTCCAAGCTGTCCTTGCGGACATTGGAGCCTGCATCTGCGTTAGTCATACTGGGTGGGACAGAGGAGCTGCTTGTGGATATCCAAGTTGGTCTGCTGACAGCCATGCCTGACTTGCAGGAAAGAGAACATCGTTTTACGCTCTGGAGTGGATCCCAGAGCAGTCTATGTTATACCCAATGCGCTGGTCGCTTCAAGTTTCCTGCCCGATCCAATGCGTGCACCTTCAATTCGTGACTCAAGTACGAGCGCCATTTCATGCAACCTGCCATGTTCCCCTACTAACGTCAAACAGTTCGCATCATTTGCATCAGTCGTTTAGTATACCGTAAAGGCATTGATCTGCTTTTAGGCGCGTTGCCTCAAATCTGTGCAATGCACGATGATGTCGAATTCTTCATAGGTAGGCTGTAAAGTTGTCGCGGAATTTCGAACAAAGATGACTCACACGACTTATAGGTGGGGACGGGCCGAAAGTCGTTGAATTGGAACAGATGCGAGAGAAGTACCAGGGTCTGCTCGCACAGCGTGTTCATCTGCTAGGCAGCATACGACACGAGGAAGTTCGCGATGTGAGCCAGTCGTGGTACATGGCGATATCATTCATTCTGACGTCAAGTACCTGTCTTAGCTTCTTGTTCAAGGTCACATTTTTCTGAACCCCTCCTTGACGGAGGCCTTCGGCATCGGTATCCTCGAAGCAGCTTGTTGCGGTCTCTTCATCGTTAGTACCAGGGTTGGCGGCGTTCCGGAGATACTGCCGGACGGCATGATAGAATTCGCCGAACCAGATACCAATGGTCAGTCCCTACACAAAGCACATGAATGATGTTGACCAGCGCTCAGCACAATACAGACCTCGTTCAAGCTATGGATCGCGCCATCAAGCATATCAGGCTTGGGCGACACGATGTCCTGAAAGCACATCAGCAAGTCAGTCAGATGTATAGTTGGACCGATGTTGCCAAACGTACAGAGCAGGTCTATCAGGCTGTGCTCGAAGCTTCGCCGCCGACCTTTGTTGAAAGACTACAAAAGTGGGTCCGGCTCGTACGCTCTGAGCATTGCCCGCGAATAGAAGCTGATCTATTGCACAGGTACTACGCTTGTGGAGTCTATTTCGGCAAGATCCTCTGCATCGTGCTAGCAGTTCAGCAGATATTTCTATGCATTCTAGATATTTTGTACCCCGCGGCCGATATAGACAATGCACCTGCTATCAACATACCCAAAGCCTCTCATAAGGAAGTCGAAGAGCATGAAGCAATGCCAAGCACATTGTCGTAGCTATCACTTGGGGATCGGCTGTGAGAGAGATTGATCGGTACTTGGTGCAAGTTGCGCACGTCTCGCGTTCTGGTAGAGAACAAGTCTCTGCTCCCACCCACCCATCTCGCTTCGAAGCTGACCGCCAAGAAGCCATGCGGCGTGTCGCAACTCACACTCATGAGCTCGCTACGGTCTTGTCCTCGCAGCTTGACGCTATACAGGACAGCAGGCTTTCCGAAGAGGCTATTGAGTCGCTGCTCCTCACTTGTGGCGACAGCATGCTGCTCGCCGCACTGGACTTGGTGGATAGCTCGGACGGTGAGCACAGCTAACGGACAATTGAACGCCTCCTCTAACCTGCTACTGTTGTCGCAGTCTCCCGCATTGTTGTCAATGCCGACAAGGCAATGTATCGAGTGCGCGAAAGTTACCTGCTCATGCGAAAGCGCTGCTGATCCAGAAGCACGGGTCGGCGTGATTCGCAGTGTGCAGGAACATCGACAACTTATTCTGTTACTTTGGATCCGCCATATTGCCCCTGTCCAGCCTTTTCTCAGCAAGTACTGTATCTCCAGGCCCACGTCCTGGTGAGTAGCGACCGATGAGGAAAACAGGTCCCCACTTTTTGGCTCATACATGTCTCGCTTCGCAGTGCAAACATATTCTAGCTTGTTTACTTGCTTCTAAGCTTGGCAAGGTCATTGAACGCGACGGCTCACTGGACTTGTTAGCCCAGTTGGCTCTGGATTCTTCCGATTTCGGTGCTCAAGGCTAAAGATCTGCAATGGTGAAAATCTATGGATACATCGACAGGGACTGAAACTACGACTGCGACCACGGCTCCCGAAAGACTTGCTACTCTGCTTCTACGGTGGCACTGCTGGAGCGGCCAGAAATTGTGTCATAGCCGATCTGGGTATGAAAAGGGGGTTGGAAAACCCGACAAACAGGACAAAACGTCACGAACAGCGATCATGGACTCCAGTAGACGTGTGAAGGCACAATGACGCCATCGGTGCGGACCAGCAGGATGTGCCGGGAAGCATCTTCCTCTAGGCTTTCTCTAGAAGGTTCAAGGCACTCCAAGACCTCTGAACAGGACGACTCGACTCGCCCTGGACTGGGTATATCGCCGCTGCAGATATATCGCAAGATCAGAGATCATATATGGCAACGAAAACAAGTCAGGAAGACGGGACTTACAACCAGACAGTCCATTCCGGGCCGAAATTTTCGCCATAGAGTGTAATATGGCGCACATTGGAGCCATAAGCACCCATGCGTCTGGCCTGGTTCGAGTATGGCTGCAACTTCGACACCAAATACTTGCGGATGACTGGAAGATTGGTCAAAGGTGTTGATGGTATCGGGGTCAGGAAAGATTCGGGGCAGTTGCTCGCTTTGCAGCGATACGGAGTCAAGCCATCGAAAAGCATTGGCGGTATGTAGAAGGTGTGTCGCGTGAGTTCTGTGGCCAAAGAGTCAATCACCATTGTACAGAGATGAGGAGCAAGAAATACTCACCTGTGCTAGCGATTGTCCAGGTGCCAGCTTCACCAGCATCCTGTAGCCACAAGCCATCGACGTCAAAGTCTTCCGATACCTCAGTGAGATGGGAGGAGCTTGAGAGCCCTCTCTTGCGGTTTCTTGCGGCCGGGCCAGCAATTGGTGACACCAAGGACGAAGTCGCGCGGCGAAGCTTTTTTACTTTCCCGCCATCATTTGTGAGAGGCGGCACTAGTTCTTCGCGACCGCCATCGATGGCCAGCGATTGAGAGCGACTTCGGTTCATCGCTACAGCGTGCTTCGCCGTGCTTGGATCGAAGGGATCGCCAGCATGGTCGTTCTCAGGACTCGGGCTTACAGCGCCGGCATTGCCTGTTTTGCGATCCGTTGCAAATGGAACCCGTTTCCCTTCTGCTTTTCGTACACCCACATTCTCGCCAAGACACGAGAGATAGGATCCTCCGCCGTAGAACCCAGCCTCGCCCACAGGGTTGGTGTAAGCAGCTTCTGGATCTGGCATGACCTCTAGTGCGATCTTGTGCAACCTGCTTGCTCTCGTCAGTGGTGTGCAGAGAACATGTGACTGCAAGAAAGACTCACTGTGAAACAGCATCGCCTAGATCCTCGCCTGGCGCGCTTGGCAGATCGAACACAGGCTTCATGGCGCTGCTGTCTGCTGGTCCGCCGCCAAGTGCCATGCTGCCTTTGTCTACTCGTCTGATGACCATGACTGGCGATACTACGGAGGTGTTCATGCACTGAAGTACAATCGGCTGGTTGTAATAGATAGGCAAAGAAGCACCGTTACTTGGCAAGGGGAGAGCGTTTGCAGGCGGAGTAGGATAGCCGATGGGTGGTGGTGGCCGATTTTCGCTTTCGACGCCAACTGCGATGCGTGGGTCAACGGCGTAGACGACAAAGGTATCCCACGCAGATGTTCGCGCTGTGAAGCAGCTGGCCTGTTCGTTCCCGAACGGCTTAGTCTCTTGACCCGACATGGCTTGCCAGTCCCAGGCTGGAAAGCTAGCGGCTGCCGATGACACACACAGAAAGCGGGTGCTGACAGTTTCTGTGGACTTGTTAGTCAGTGACAGATCAGCTCTTGACTAATTTGACTACTCACGAGATCTCAGGCGGTTGAAGAGTGCGATGGTTCCACCGTGGGTGATGTAGACTGCCAGAATATACACGTCAGAACAAATATACGACTGAAGAGAGTTAGTGCGCACCGTTGCCTTTCTTGTTGCTTTGGGCCTTCTTGCTAGGCTTGCTGATGACTTTAATAGGCTTCGAGACAAATGTGCCGATGGTTCGGTCGGCGGCAGGTCCCAGGCCCGGTGAGATGACGGAAATGAGTGCCTCTACCGAATGTCTGTCTTTTTCATAGGACTTGTCGTCTTTGTGATCGGGTATATAGAGCTGTTTGCCGACTACGCGGCCAGCAATCGGGAAGTCGTCTGCACTGGCCACCTTGTCTGCCGACTGGCCCGTGTAGGTTGTCCATTCGGTCGTTGGTTCAGAAGCGATTCGGTCGTGATTCATTGCGACCTGGAAAGTGGGAGCAAAGAGCTGCAAACTGCGGTTGCTTACGAGGTTGTCTGATTTCTGCACGTATGGGTCCGGAAGGTGCGTCCACCAGCTAGCCCCGAGAATGAATGCCGACGGTGGCGGGACCAGGAAACGACGCTCGGAGCCTGCCAATACAGAAGACAAAAGTTAGCCTTTGTGTCAACAAAAGCACTGGAAGAAGCGCACCGTATGACTTCTGACCGACGCTCGTCGACATGATGACGACGGTCCGCTCGCCGAGCAAGAGCTTATTTGACGTCTCTAGGTAATTCTTGATGTGTGGCCTGTTATTGAATGGAAAGAATGGTCAGCCTTCTCTTCTGTGCAGTGACTGAAATGCAGCAGAGTTGATGTAGCAGACTCACTTGAGCAAAGTGTTGGCTTCCTCGTCAGACTCTGGTCGAGCCGCAAGTCTAGCCCACGTATCGGTCAACTGTGGAATGCCTGCAGCAGGAGCGGGTCCAGCACGGTCCGTCTGAGCCCTGTCTCTGAGATGGAACTGTCCAAGTTCTGGCAAAAGATGTTCCTCGCGTCCAACCGATTGATCCTGGCCAGCGTAGGTGCCGCGTCCGTGACTGCTCACTGGGCGGGAGCGTGCGCCATAGGCGCCATCATAGTGAGCTACACGATCAGCGCTGCCGTTGTAAGAGCCAGCGGATCGATCGCTGGCCGTAGTCGAGTGAAAGCTGCTTGACGACGCTTGGCGCGACAGTGCATGTGTGCCGCCATTTGACTGAGGTATGTTGTTGGCATGATGCCCATCGTAATGAGCGGGTCGGCCGTGGCTGCCATGCTGCGTTGATGGGTTGGCCGTCATGGACATGGCGTATTGACTTTCAGGTTGATTGGGGTGTCGGAACCGCGGCGGTACTCCCGCATTCACCTCTTCGTAAGCAAAGGCCGGGTAAGGAGAGCCCCGTCTCGAGGTGCCAGCGGAGGCCATTTGTTGTCCGCCTGCACTGGAAACCATGGGCGAGACACCGGCACTGGACTGTCTGTCTCGACAGCTAACAGACTCTCCATGACCGCTGTGGCCATCACCTATGGCTGAGCTTGGTCGGAGGATGGCGTTAGATGGATGTGCACTGTTTGCATGTGCTTGGGACGAAGTTGGCGTGGTCTCAGTAGCTGAGGTGCTGGCGATAGACCTCGTTCGTGCCGATGTCGAGCTGCTGAGGCTGCTGCTAGGGTAAGAGGTACCCGCAGCGCCTGTAGAGCGTCCACTCGGCTCTGCTGAAAAGACGAGCTCTGGCTGATTCAGCGAGGACGAGGAATTTTGCTGTCGGAGGCTTTCGTCTTGCGTTCCCATCTGACTGCCGTTTCCTTCAGATCGTCCACCTCCAGCTGGGCCTGGACGACGACCAGCAAGAGTGCTTTCGTCCGTGCAGAGCGAGAGTGCAGGACGCGAGGTACGTGGAGGAGACACCGAACGATCCTGAGTCATAGCTGCGTCCTTTTGTGCGTGGATTTCATTAGGCGCAGAGAGCTGTGTTTGCATCTGTATGTCGGATTCGTTGCGTTGCTGCGCTTGAGGGTCTTGAGGGTGGTGATGCTGCTGCTGGTATTGTGGCTGATGGGTCCAGTGATCTTGTCCCAGCTGTGTATCTGGAGCACCCTGCTCGACAGGTCTACCGTGCTGGCCATTGACAAAGCTACCTTGCCTGTTGCCTGAGCTGTAGACGATTGCTGTAGCTGGCATCTGGGCGTGACCGTCCTGCTGTGGTATATGGCTAATGGAAGCACGATGTTGCATCGCACTTGGGTGAGATGGTGGAAAGTGCTGCGGCTGCCGATGCTGCTGGACGTGTTGCTGCATCTGATTCTGATGTGAATTGTAATGTCTCTGTTGCTGCTGCGTTTGCTGATTGTGCTGCTGCTGATGTTGATGCTGAATACTCTGCTGATACTGAAAATCGCCAGCAGAGGCGCTCTTGTGTAGATTGTGAGCGTGTCCATAAACAGCATTTCCGGCAGGAGCTTGAGCAAATTCAGGAGCTGCATTCCAATAGCCAGAATCCTGCTGCTTGATGTGCATTGTATGAGCGATGCGTGGTGTAGCTGCCTTGATATCAATGGAAGGCATAAGAGAACTTGGACCACTGGCGAGATTCAGTCCCAGGCCGACCGCTGACCCGCTTGCGATGTGCTGTCCTGCCAGATTTCCATTGTTGCTGTTTGTTGGCTGGAAGGAGGAGCCGTACCCCGACGGGACATTGGATGCTTCTGTGAGAGAGCGGGTTCGATAGCCTGTGGAAGGCGAGTTGTGTTGTTGTTGTTGTTGTTGTTGTTGTTGTTGTTGACTGGGGACGTATTGCTGGTGAGGGATGTATGGGCCGCTCATTGATGACTGGGAGGTGATTGACTGCTGTGATGGCATGCATTGAAGGCCAGTATCAGTGTGAAGTTGTCCATTTACAGAGTCAGAAAGGCCAGAGGAGCTGCCGGAGTGGTTCATGCTCGCGCTGGTAGAAGTCGTCGTGGAGGCGTAGTCCATGGAGCCAGACGAGGACGAAGGCTGTGGGCTGACGCCGGCTGGGTTTGCATAGGACGGAGCTGCTGCATAATGGTATTGCTCTTGACTCTGTTGTTGCTGTTGCCAGTCTCCACCTCCGACACCGGCCTGGACCGCTGTCCAAGTCGCCTGCATGGTGGAAGCGTGGTGTAGTCGGTCGGGAGCTACACTCGAGGAAGGACGAGACTGTCTAGCGTCCTGCTGAACGACGCTGCCACGAGTAATGGGACCATTGCCATCAAAGGTGTTGCTGCTGTTGCTGAGAGTGTGATGCGTGCTGGCGAGGCCAGTTGAGGGAGAGACAGAAGGTGGAGCGGGATTCGAATTAGAGATGTCCATAGCTGGAGCCAGCTGATCGACGTCTTCGGGCTCGTGCTTGACGGTGATAGCAACGCCATTGTGATTTGCATACTGCATAGAAGCGAGTAGCGCGTAGTTGGGGGCTTGTGTATGCTGCTGTTGGTGTGCCCTCTGAGCTTGAAAGCCTGAAGGCGCAGTCGCTCGCTCTGCAACGACGTTCATGGTGGCGAGAAGCAGCGCTGGGGCTCCTGGTGGGTGTCAGAGACCGATGGACGCGTCTATCAAGCTGGTGACGCAAGTAGAAACTTCCTACCGACTCAAGGACCTGCATGCAGCAGAAAAGAGACATCCAAGGCTCAGCCGTGTTCTAGCAAGATGACTACAGAAAGCGATGCTTGCACGTGCACTGTTGCCGCACCTTTGTCCCCAGGCTGTCTGGCCCGCAAAAGCCGGGGCCAGGATGAGCCTTGCGCGTGCGATATAATATCGACGGAGGTTTCAAGAAGCAGACCGTTGCTAGCTCAGCCTGACGAGGCTTTGCTGCTTGCTTGTGCTGGTCGATAAGCGGTTGCGCAATCTGCAGACTCGAGTGGCAGTCGTGATTCAATGATTTGAATAGATATAGAAACGCAACTTGAAGGGAGACGCAGATGAGGTCGAAGAATTGTAAGATCACTTGAACGGTCTTGACTTCATCTCGTAGTGGTGCCTCCTGTAATATGAGTGTGAGGTGAAATCCACACGCTCGAAAGCGTGGCCGCTTGTGCTTTGGCTCAAGAAATGGTCGCAAGTGCCGAGAGGCGAGCAGGCGATGGGACCCGAGCGAGTGGGCGAGCCCGCGAGCGGGTATGGAAGGGGATTGCGGTCCATCTCCTAACCTCGCTTGAAAGGCTTATTCGTCTGTTCCCGTAAACAAGGACACGCTTTCAGCGAGCTTTCCGGAGTGCATCAAAGGCGGAAAGGACATTCATAGGGAAGCTACGCTCGCAATGGCGCCTTTGCTGAGTGGCTGCCAGGTGTGAAGGGTGAGTGCGCGGACAAGGAATGGATGTCCGTCTAGGCATGGGGAATGAAAGGCACACGGTCAAGGCCATTCAGTTGTGCGTAGTTACCTGCGAGCTCGCTGTCGGTCACCTTGCATCGCAAGGACGTAGAAAGGGTACTCCAGGTAAGACCGACGATTAAGAGCGAACGCAGCTATGCGTATGCCCGAATGGTGCCCTTTGGAAGTTCATATATCCAAGGTGTAGATGTGCATGCGTGCAAGAAGTCGGCGGACAGCGCGAGGAGAGAATGGAAAGATTGGGATTTCGATGATGCAAAAAGGCACGTGACCTTGTTCTTATCGCCCAGCCGACAATTGCTCGATGTGCGTACGATCGGCGCTCTTGACGCATCTGCATGCATCGTCGACGACTGTATCGCCCAAAGACGCTGTCCTTCTCATCAACTAGTCGTTGAGCAGTATCAAACGTGCACTATCCTATCAAGGAACTACACGCTTCGGCTTTGGGTCATCGGCGTGGGACGGACGGACAAGAACAAAGATTCGCAACGCGTCACCGCCAGTGTTGGCGCGCGGCAGGAGGTGGTCAATTGCAAGCTCGACAACCGTCCATTGTGGCTTCTAGTAGTGTTATCCTGCGCAGCGCCGGTGCAAACAAGTCAATGGCACCTATAATATTGCATGTGAGTGAGCCCCTCTTCTACTGCTACACGAGATTCTTGGGCGTGCTCTGCTGCCACTGGCAGTCTGCGACATCTGAAGCGGGAGCCATCGTGTCCCTTCAACCAACAGTGTACGCGCGCCTGCTGACGCTTTCCTTCCAATTTGACCATACCATCATGAAAGCATGCGGAACAGTCGAAGCGGTTGCTCTGGCTTCTCGAAGAGTTGAAATTGCCATACGAGGTGAAATCGCCAGCATCTGCCAGTGCATCGACGAGCTCGTCATGGAGCTCATCAGCGGGGTCGACTACTGGCAACAATACTCCTTCAAGCACATCACAAAATCCGAATGGGATGCAGGCGCCGCAACAGCCAGCGCAAAACCAGGAGCAGGTGAGAACTAACCCCGACATGGGCATTCTTGTACCAGGACTGGGTCATCCCGGGGCGATTCTTTGCTGATTGTTTGAATGATTGCTTTCGCAAAAGTCACAAGGAAGTGGGATATACAATACTATTGCACAAGCTGTCGCTTCTAGCTTGAAAGGTGCACTCCCACCGACACACAGTCCGACAATAATCGATGGCAATCTAACAGTACGAGAGAGGTGAGGGTACCTTCATACCGTAACGCGTCGCCGCCGCAACAGGGACTCACTCTCGAAGCTGCGCATTCTCAAATTTGACTTGCAACAGCGGCGCCATTGTCGAATACCTCATTGAGAAATACGGCAAGAACGAATTCACTCCCAAGACATACGCATCAAAGCTAGACGATACATTTTTCATGCATTACGCCGAAGGTTCATTCATGCCTCCATTAGTGCTCAAACAAGTCTTTCAAACCATTCTTGAAAAATCACCATTCTTCGTCAGACCTTTTACTTCGATTGTAGCGAATCAAATCTGCGCTTCGTTTATTGATCCTGCGAATTTCAACAACTTCAACCTTGTGGATTCATACCTCAGTAAAGATGGAGGAAGGACTTTTTTAGCTGGTGGAAAGTCGCCTACTGGAGGTGATTTCATGGTGTGTCTTCTAATGAAGCTTGTACATAACGCTATGCCGCCGGAAACTGATATCATCCATTATGCAAACGATAGATGTCGTTCCCGATAGAATCTGCCGTGACTTGCGGGGCTTTCAAACCAAAAGAGATTCCTCAAAGCATGCAAGACTACCTAAAGCGGCTACAAGCGCGGCCGGCGTATTCCAAAGTCGAAGAGATGCTCAAAGCGCAATCGCAATCGCAAGGGCTAGCGTCGGCAGAGACGAATGCGGCGCCGCAAGCGAAGTTGTAGTGTGTTGTGAAAAGTGAATTGTGTTGTTTTACGGCTTTTGTTGATGCCGATAGAGTTACATTGATCTATAGATGTTGCAACGCGAGTTTTTGCGACGCAAGCTATGCCCGTGATTTTCAGATGCTGGTCCCACGGACCTTTATAGCTCGCCCCTATCGTCGAGCTCTAGCGCACTCTCGAGCTTTGCTTCGACTTGCTCCCAGACTTCGTCTTTAGGCCATTCGCCAGTGATCTGTGGGAGGAAAAAAAAAGGGAGGCACGTCAGCTTTGCGACACAACAAAGAAAGTCAAGAGGGGGTATAAAAAGAGATTTCACCTCTAGAAAGTTCCCCTGAAGCCTGAACTGTTTAATCAAGCTCTTTGACTTGTCCTCGAATCGTTTCCAATTGATTTTGGCGTCCCGCTTACCCACTTCATCTTGTATCCGCTTGAGCGCTTTTTCAGATTCGAGATCGATGAATATGATTAACAGGATTGGACAGATTTCGTCTTGGAACTTGGTCGCTTGATCCAGTGTTTGTGGGAAGTTTTCTAGCACCACTCGAGGTTTGCTGCTGCTGCTGCTGCTGCTGCCTTTTGATGTGGATTTCGAGACGATTTCTGACAGCTGTGCTTTGACATCGCCGGAGGCTTTTCAACAGCAGAAGCACTTTAGCCGGTGCGCCTGACACGTGTCCTTGGCTGGCAAGAGTTCCAGCTCACCATCAATCTTAGTCAAGTCAAATCTCTTTGCTACATTCTCGACCTGTGTCGATTTCCCGGCCGCCGGTCCGCCAATGATACAAATGACTCCGACTTGTTCCTTGCTGAATGCGGGCTTGTTCTTGGACGAAGAAGATGCCAAAGTAGTGCTAGTCTCGCCTTGTTTTGGGATAGGATCTGCGTCTGCTCGGAGAGGGTTTGCTAAGAAGCTGGCTGTAGTAGTTGCGCCGATGACAGCGAGGGCTGCGAGTGCAGCATAGGATGGACGAGTCCGTGATTCGTTTCTGAGAGTGTCGAAGGGGATCGCAGGTGCATTGTGCAAGCCCGTCTGTCTTGCTTGCGAGTATGAGCGATAGGAGCCTGTTCTCGAAGATGCGCGTATACTGGAAGTTGCAGTGGCGACTGACGACGTGACTGGAGCTCTCGCGGTATGGCGGGACCCACGAGCCAGAGCAGTCAGCGTGCCGCGGGGAAGCATGGTTATAGTGAGAAGGAAGGGAGTCAATGATAGATCGTCAGAGCGTCAGCGAGTTGACCAGACTGTATCCTGTCCAAGGCATGACATCGCAAAGGGACGACGCGACGATCGATCTGGCTTATCCCAGCCAGCCTGGGCAGGAGGCGGCAAGCGAGCGAGCACGGGCGGGACAGATGGGGAGTTGACAGGGTACGAGTCGGGACAGAGGAGAGGAGCGTCACATGCACATGCACATGCACAGCGGACCAAAGTGCCGCGTCTTGCCCTCTCTCTCATCGCTCCCCCCTGTGTCGCCCGCACCGGCTTATCGCCTGCCGGATAAGGGGACTCGCCACCGTCGCACTGCGCGGCGTGTCCGTGTCGTGACCTTGCGCTTGCGTTGACTCGCCTCGCCTCTCTTGCTCTCCCTCCTTCGCACCCATCCGACTGTCACTGCACAGGGCGGACACACCACAACACTTCCACAGATCTAGCACTACTCCCACCAACATGAAGCTCACTCACCTCGCAGGCGCAGCCGCAGCGCTGTCCGTCGTCGCAGCCTCACCCCTGGCTGGCGTCGAGCAGCGAGACCGAACACTGGCACCCCTGTACACCCCTCCCAACGTATTCGCAGAGGGCGCATCAGACGACGTCATTAGCGCATTCGTCTCTGATGCATCATCGTCATCCACGCACAATGAGGAATCCCACATCATCCCCGACTCGTACATTGTCGTCATGAAGCCCGACCACGCGCACCGACTGCCCTTCCACCTCTCTCAGCTCGAGAAGCGAATCATGCACATGAAAGACCGCTTGCTGCACTCGAATGGATTCCTCGATGAGATTGTCCACCACATCGACATTGCAGACATGAAGGGCTACGCTGGAAGGTTCTCCAAATCCACCCTCGACTTCATCCGCGCACACCCAGCCGTCGAGTTTGTAGAACGAGACTCGGTCGTAAAGGCATTCGATGTCGAGAATGGCGCTCCTTGGGGACTCGCTCGTATCTCACACCGCCCTCCCTTGCGCCTCTCTACGCTGTGAGTCCCCTTGTCAAAGGGAGCCCCGCCTCTTGTTCTTGTTTGATCGAGAACCGTCCAGCTGACGCGGCCATCTACTACAAACCCACAACAGCGGCAAGTACGAGTACGCTCATGACGGAGGCGCTGGCGTCGATGTCTATGTCGTCGACACTGGTGTCAATATCAAGCATGAAGAGCTCGAGGGACGCGCAAAGGTGGGTTCGCTAGCTCTTATTCGCCAGGCCGACGTGGCCGCTCAATCAAGGCGCTGAACTGCGGATCAATCACGCCACCATCACGCTATCAACGACGTTACAGTGGGGCAAGACGATGCCACAGAGTGAGCAATTGGGCGACATTGCACACGCCATCCTGCACACCATGCTGATGCAACCTTGTTTGGCCTTGCAGACGATGTCGATGAAGACGGCAATGGACACGGCTCGCACGTCGCCGGTACTATCGCCTCGCGCCAATATGGTGTCGCCAAGGCTGCCAACATCATTGCAGTCAAGGTTCTCGGATCCGGTGGATCTGGTTCCATGTCTGATGTCGTGGGCGGTGTCGCTTGGGCCGCTGCTGCCGCTCAGAAGACTGCTCAGTCTGCTGCTGCCAAGAATGGTACCCACAAGGGTTCAGTGGCGGTGAGTGCAGAAAGACGCAGCTCTTTGACCGAATGCACATTCTGATCGATATTCCCGCTCATTGTCGTGCAGAACATGTCTCTCGGAGGAGGCAAGTCTGCCGCACTCGACCTTGCTGTCAACAATGCCGTCAAGAAGGGTCTTCACTTCGCCGTTGCCGCTGGCAATGACAATCGCGACGCATGCTCTTACTCGCCCGCGGCCGCTGAAAACGCCATCACCGTTGGTGCCTCTACAATTGGAGATGACCGAGCCTACTTTTCCAACTTTGGCAAGTGTGTCGACATTTTTGCACCTGGTTTGAACATTCTTTCAATCTGGAATTCTGGTCCTCGTTCCACAAACAAGATTTCGGGAACTTCAATGGCTTCTCCTCATATTGCTGGCTTGACCGCATACTATCTCTCCCTCTACCCCTCTGGAGAATTCTTGCCCACGGTTGAAGATTATGAAGCTGCTGGTGTCGCCATGCCTGGTTCTGCTGAAGAACGAGCTCAACGAGAGGCTGAAGAGCGCGAACGCACCTTCTTCGATAAGGGTCGTCAGCTCGTCTTTGGTGGTCTCTTTGGCGGCGGTGCCAAGAAGTTTGGCGGACACGATGATGACAGCTCAAGCAAGCCTCTGGACCCTCGAGTCTTGAAAAAGGCAATGCTCCGTCTCGCTACAAAGGGTGCACTCTCGCAGCTTCCATCAGACGGAACTCCCAACCTGCTCGCATTCAACAATTTCACCCAGCCATCGTCTGGCAAGTCCTTTGATGATGAGGTTGTAGAGGAGGAAACTGTACGCATCCTGCCGATTATGGAGTCTCTCGAGAAGGGCGCTCAGGATGCTTATAATGAGCTCGAAGAACTCGTCGAGGGAATCCTCGCTGAAGATCTCGCTTGGCTCGCTGGTGCCGAACAGAGGCAGTAGACGCAAATTGGGCTAGTGACATGCCACGTCATCCGGCAGTGGTTCAGCTCCAATCTTATTTCTTCCCGCATACATCCTCTGGGGAGAACTTTCCGTCAAGTCCTCCGAATGAATGAACCGAGCCACTTACCAAACTCTATCAAATTCAAGCAAACAAATGTATCCCTCTCTGGCTTTCTCTGCCTCGTCCTTTATCTGTGCTGCACGCCAAGTCCTCGTTATTTCCTCCTCGGCATCTTCTCCACCTTCAAGGGGTTGGGATTCTACCAATCCTCAAGACAGTGACCGATCCTTTTTCCGCCCTGTCTTCTGTGTATATACTGCAGCCGCTAGCATATTCGCAAAGCGTTATTTTGGTTTGGGCAATGATAGTCAATGTTTCTGCACCGGTGTCCCTTTTCCCTCCCAGTCCGGTCGCCTTTTTTCAGTCAGTCTTCTCCTCTCGTGTATGCATTCAGCGCGAGTCAATTCTCATGCCTAGCGTCTGGCATTGCAATGTAACTGTTCCTATTGACTGATACTGGCACAACGGTCTTGTTGCAAACTTCAGCTATTCCACCGTCAATCTCTGATATCTGTTGAATCGGGCGCTGCCAAAATCAAGTCGAGCCTCATCGTCGCTGTCGCCGCCGTCGCCGTCTGTGTCAAAGCCTGCGGTGTCGGGGACGGATTTCGAATCGAAGCGGTCCAAGATGCTCCATGCGATTCGTTCTGCTCCAATTCTGGCTCCACCGAGATTGCCTCCTGCTGGACCTAGTCGCAGGCTCGCCAGTCTACCAGTAACATACATGGGTACGTCTTCTCGCCAAGTCAGGTCGTTGGTGAGGCATGGTAAACCTCCATGTCCGTGAACAGGATACTCTTTCATGAGCGTTTGCAGAAAGGGTAAAGTCGTAAAGTCTGTCTGGACGCCGGTCGCATAGTAAATGTAGTCGATCTTGGGTAGATCTGCAATGGGAGGCTCGGTCTCAATGGTCCATTGACTCGTGTGCTGGTCATATATTTTTGACCGTATGAGGGTGTCCGTGTGCAAAGAGACACCGCCTTTTTCGATATGCTGGCGCAGGATCTTGTGATATTGCGGAGTGATGCTGCCGCCATTACGAGCCTTTTTGATCAATTCGAGACGCTCTGCAACGAGACAGGCCGATTTGTCGGTGATGTAATGATGGGGACAGAACGCGTGCGCAAAATCTCACCTTCATCTGTGTCTGCTAGCCAGAAGGCAGCTTGCTGCACATTGCGCCACTTGCCCATCCAGGAGAGATCTACGTCGAAGTGCTTGACCTTGCAAGAACCTCGCATGAGATGCCAAACTTTGGTCACGCCGCGTCGAATCGCCAGATCAGACAGCTGAGCCGACGTCAAGCCTCCGCCGATGACTACAACATTAGTGACATGCCCGGCCTGCATGCGCTGTACGACCATAGGGTCAGGAAATTCTCGAATCTTCATACTGTGAATCTGTCCGACTTCGTCTGATCCTTGCTGATGCGATTTGGCAGTTGGCGAGGCTGGGATGCACGGTGCATTGGCGGGTCCGATCGCCAAGACGACAGTGCTGGCGTAGCGGACGCCATTGTCGGTTGTAACTTTGAAGACGCGCTCGTCTTGCCCTGTCTCTGGGAAATCGCCGTAAGCGATGTCCTTGACTGATGCTTGCTGGACCAAGCCATCTTTGAGCTTGTATTTGTCGACTATGCAGCGGCAGTGATCATCAAAGACGCGTTGGGAAGGCGTATAGTAGTCTTCCTTCTCTCGTTCGTTTATATTCACTTCGTTCGCAGGTCTGCCGGTCGGTGCTGGGTCACTCGAGACACGTCGTTTGATATGATTGCACCCACCGTTTTCCATTGATCCGCTTCTTGCGTTGATGCTTGCTGACCTCCTTCCCAACGCAGCCACTCAATTCTACCAGATCGTCCTTGGTTCCGCGTTCATGTACATGGGTCAGTAACGAGTCTCGGTCGGCTGGATCTACGTGAAAGAACATTGGACTGCGCAAATGGCGAATGTCGAATGTCTTGAATAATGTGTTCCATCGTTCCATCCAGGAGCCGCCGGTGGCATCCAGGACCAGGGTTGAGAGGGGCCGTACTTGGCAATCATTACGAACGTCTTGCACTTTTCCCGTCTTGAGATTGCGAGCACTGACTTTAGAACCGTGTTTCCTGATCCAATGGAAGCGTTGATGCTCATCGTCGGTGAACAGCGCAGCCGGCCGATGCTCGCACAAACGAGCTGCAACTGCTAAACCGCAAGGCCCGGCGCCCATGATCAGTATGTCATGCACAGTGGTGGAGCTCATGGTGTTTGTTGGAATAAGGAAGAGCGGTAAGCGCAGCGTGTCAAGATCTTAGTTGTCAGCACCCTTGCACGACGCGATGAAGGCCCTGCGTGGCGAAATACCCTGCGGGTTACGAGGGCCTCACACGTGATCTGCGCCAAACAAGCAGGAAGATTAGTCAAGGAGAGCTGGTGTGCTGGCCGGGAAGCCTGGCAAGCACAAGTCACGCTGATTAGCGTAGATTGACACTGACACTGACTTGTCCGCACTTACCAGTCAGTCCAAGCGATCAAGATCCGCACTAGCTTGAGACCCATGCAGATGATCTGTTGAAGGCCGACTACTCCTTCACAATAGGATGCTGATATTCACATAGATACTGCAACTACATCCTTATCTTACAATCCAGACATCTTTTGCTGCGTTGTATCGTAGCTCCGGATGATCTTTTCTTGGCTTTCTTCGGTTTGAGAGAATGCAAAGCCTCTATTCCGGCGCGTACGTTGCAATGCGCGAATCTTCTTGATAGCTTGCGAGAACTGGGTCTTGCGTGGGCGGTAGTCTGGAAGATTGAGCCTATCAAAGCAACACATGTGCGTCAACGCTTTGGAGGATACCTTTATCGGGTGGGGAGTGGCAAATGGAACGTACTTCTGGATCTCCTGAACGATGTGATACGGTTCTGGTCGCGCGAAGCGCTTGTAGGACTTCCAAGCAAAGTCACGCGACAGGCAAAAGACGGGTAGCAAGATGATGGTGAACCACAGAACACCAGAGCCCCAAAGGTGGGGAACGATGCCAGCGTATTCGGTTGAGACTATAATGGCGGACAAAGCTTAGCATCAGCATTGCAGGCTTTGCGCTGTACGCGCTGAGCTGCTTACAGTTCAACATCGGTGCGATCAATTGGTAAAGAGGCAGGGAGACCATAGCGAAGACAAATGATCCAGGAATAGCAGCGACCGTGTACTTTGTCCATAAGCTTCACGAAAGATCAGCAATGGGTTTCGATCTTGCTGGCCTCGGCGACTTACTCCGAAATGAGTGCGGCTTTGAGCAGGACCGTGACCAAGGTAGCCATGTACGCTGTTGTACCCCACACCCATTGACCAGCCGTCCATCCCTGCGCCAACAGAAGGTCATCCCAGAAGATTATGACCACAGAGATATAGATAGCCTGCCGGAAATTACTCAGCCTCATCATCAAATCAGTCCCAAGGCGAAAACCTTACAATTGAATGGTACAGAGCATTGCCGATCCATTGCCAGAAGACTCTGACATTGAACTAGATAAAAGAAAATGAGTCAATCTTACAGCGAGCACTGACGGGCGACACCGGCCTACAAATGCATTTCTCTGCCCGAATTGGTATTGCTCAGGATATCGATCAAGCATACGAGCAGACACGAACTGACGAGGCCACGGAGGTTTCAGTTAAAGGCCGCGCGGAGATGACAACCACCATAGCTTACCTGATCAAAGACTCCGAGCACAACAGGCGGAAGAACAGTAAATATGACCTGCAGCGCAGCGCAGTCAGCCACGGAAGCGCAGTTACTCAAGAGACTGCCTCACGTTGTAAAAAGTCAGTGTCCACGATTCAAACAAAACTTGGCCAGAGAATGAGTTTTGGAAGGAGAACCAGAAGCTGCGCAAGAGGCCGTTATCAGCTCACTGCCATGAAACAATTGTAAATGGCTGACTTGAGCATGTATAGGACAATGTTCTTGTAGAATCTAGCGATATTGCAGGCATGTCAGCGTGGCCGATTTACCCGAGCGGAATTTTGCAGCACGTACGAGTATAGGATCAATTTGCTGAGACGCTGGTAGCTCCAAGTTCCATGCACCAGCAACAGCTTCGTGAGATAGCGGAATTGGCTGATGGCAACGTCCGCTGAGCGAGCGGCTTGCAAGCCTTCCACACCAGATATGCCGATTCCCACGTGCGCTGCTTGGATCATGGAAACATCGTTTGCGCCGTCTCCGATCGCAAGCAATATCGCCTTCATGTTCTTTTTGACAAGCTTGACAACGAGCGCCTTTTGCAGGGGGGACACTCGACCTGAAACGACAATCAAGCTTAGAAAAGCGCCAAGAGAACAGCGCGCGATATAGAGAGATTGTCTTACAGCAAATAACCGCCTTGCACATGACCGCCAGTTCCAAGAACAGCGGCGACACATCCTTCTCCAGCGCAAATGTCAGACTCTTGCCGTCGATGACAAGGCCAAGCTCCTCTAAATCACCAGTACTTTTCTGTGCTTTAATCTGTTCAAGCTTATTGCTGATGTACTGCTTCGTGTCGTTCAGAGTTTCCTCGTTCACGACAACAAGGCTCATGGCTTCAGATATGAGGCGGCAGGACAGGCCAATATTGATGGCAGTCTCCTGACGGTCGCCAGTGAGCACCCAGACCTTGATTCCTGCCTGTTGCAGCGTGGCAATTGCTTCCGGTACACCGTCTTGAAGCTTGTCCTCAATTGCAGTAGCGCCAAGCAGGAAGAGGTTCGTCTCAATTAGCTCTGCGGCCTTGTCGAGCTCCTCTTGTCGTCCATTGATAGTAGCAGCGGCCTTGTTGTAAATAGCGGACCACTGCTGATATTCCTCCTCTGGGATCTCCCTCATTGCAATGCACAGGGTGCGCAGGCCTTCCGTGGCATAGTCTTCCAGGTGAGCAAGAGTGGCCTCGGTGTAAGGATTGTTCTCCGCCAAGCGTTCGAGAATAACGGTGTCCGCGCCTTTGCAGTACAGAATGACCTTGCCGTTTGGTTGTCGGACGATCGCACTCATGCGTTTGCGAGTCGAGTTGAATTCGCAAACGTTGAGGATCCCGAACTCTTTGCTTTGGCCTTCAATGTCGACCAGGACATTGGTGGGTTTGCGAGTCGTGAATCTATAGCCGAGCATTTCTGCGCCCTGAACAAGAGCACCTTCATCGGGCGACGAAGCCTGATATGTGATCTCGTCGCCTTTGCGCTCTGGAATTACGGTGTGACATGTAGCGAGCAATGTCAGGAACTCGACAATGATAAGTCCCATGTCTTGATCGGCAGTGTTGAGCCTGAGTTCGGTGAACTCCAAAATCTCGCCTTTGCGCGTCTCATCTACAGACTCTGCATATCGGACGCCTGCAATCGAGCATTCTCGGAAGATCATAACATTCTGCGTAAGGGTCTGAATGCAAGAGTGTGGGTCAACGGTACATATACTGAATCGCGACTTGCTTACTCCTGTTTTGTCCGAGAAGATGTATTCGATCTGGCCGAGCTCCTCAACGAGGCTTGATGTGCGGCACAAGGCTGGAGTGTCGGTTGGTGCATAATACATGTCCAGGTCTGAGTTGATGAGAATCGCTTGTTGGAACTTGACCACCTCCATGGTGACAATGAGGCTACGAACGTGATGGTCTATCAGTGGAGCACATGCAGGGCATACCTCGTGGACTTACGATATTGGGATCAGGTTGTTATACAGAATGATGAAGGTAAGGGTATCCTCGACGAAAGCTTTGACCTTCCCACCGCGGGCTGCGAGATACAGGTACCACATTTGTGAGGAGAAGGAATACTGCGGAACACTACTTCAGCTATCGTTCGGATAGAAAAATCTTCGACATACTGATCTGACTATGCTGCCAATGGCAGACCCAATGGACAGGGACAAAAGAATGATAAAAAGGAAGATAATTTGCGTGTTCACCATCTTCTCAACGGCGGTCCGCTTTATAGGTGTAGCGCTGCGCACAGTGTTCATCAAGCTCAAAACAACAGCAGACGGAATCGAGTGGCTCGCACTCACGTGGCATTTCTCATGAGCTTGGTCTCATGACCAGTAAATACGACGAGGCCGTAGATCCATTCGGTATTCCGTAATTGTGCCCCTCGCAATAGCAGCTGATTAGGATCCAGGGGAATGGTCTTTCCTCCCATGCTGAGCGTTCCTTCGTACGTGTAGAGAGAATTATTGGGATTCTCCGAGCGAAGGTATCCTCTTAGCGTGCTAGCAGACTGTCCGCTGGTGATATGCGCAGTAGCCGTGTGCGCTTGCTTTATTTTCAAGTTGGTCTCGCCGTCGAGGTTTGAGGTCTCGATGTAACAGAGGCCTTCGGGTTCGCTTGAGGCTATCAAGATGAGATCGGCGGGAAAGAAATCGTTGGACGATAGACGAACGATGTCGCCGACCTTTATATTTCGCCATGCGCGTTCCACGAAGGTGCTGCCTTGCAAGGTCTTGGACTTCCGTGCATTGAGCTCGCGATCACTTTGGTGCCTTTTGAAATCTTCCTGCACTTCCTTGAAGGCAGCCACGAGCAACACGAGCGCCAATGGAAGAACGGTCGTGTATCGATTTGTGGGAGACACTCCAGGTATTTGCATAATTGCAGCGGTAAAGAGGAAAAAGACGTTCGCATATTTGGAGAATTGCTCTATGTGAGAGCGAATTGCATCAGTCAATATTAGGTTCTGTGAGAAAGGGCATAGTATTGACGTACCAGCGAGGAACTTTGGCAGGAAAGTCACCAAATTGTATTTGCCGGTGCTGACATAGTTATTGCAGTATCGGAAAGGGGCGTTGCTGGCTTGGTCGTTCAGATGTATCGTCCTTTCGCCTCCAGTTTCTATCTTCCTCTTTAGACCAAAGCTTTGCAGTAGCTGATCCCAGAAGCGCGACGAAGAGTCCTTGATCTTGCCGCTCGCCCGCGAAGCCGCAGATTGCCTCTCCCGTATTTGCTCTTCATCGTCTTCGTCAAAGTCGAAGCCAGGTGTCCCAGTCAGTGATTTGACTGGTGCACGTTTGGAAGACTGCTCGTCCATGTACTCCGTGCCGTCAGAGACTGGATCACCATTGTATGGCAGGAAGGGTGGCCGCATTGACATTCCAGCATTATCGCCAAAGAGCGAGGGTGCTGGCTTCTTTGGGACTGCATCAAAGAGGTCGTCATTGTCACTGTGGCCGCAGGGGCAGAGCACGCAGATAGGCAGAACCAAGGTGCGAGGTTGATCGAAGCATGGTCAGAGGGACGAGCTCCCTGCATGGCATGTGGGCTGCGCTGCACTACTTACTCATCATACACGTCGTATCGACTGAAGTTTGCGTCGCCCATAGGCCGTGTGACATCGCTTGCCGTGCCCTGAGGATTGGCAGACTTGCCGCCGGTGAAGTCGTCGAATATCAAGGCGTCGTCGTAGCTCCTCCTGCTCTCTACATTGGCGCCATGCCGTCCATCATCGATAGCCTGACCACGCACGCCTGTGTTTCCGGCTGCAAAGTCATCGTCGAATGGATCGACGTATGCATGCGGTTGTCTTGCCGCGCCCGAGCTGCTCGACGCGACCCCGTAGCTGGGACCGCCTCCGTTGCTGTTGATTGCGACCTGCTGCCGCCCACGCTTCTGGAGGTCAAACTCGTCGTCACTCTCGTCGCCTATAGAGTATGACGCCATGCTGTGAGTAGCGCGTAGTGTTGCAGGCGCATTGGCGCGCGAGTTGCAAGTCGTGTGCAGGCAAAGCAGCGCCACGCCTTGAGCCTTTCAGCACGTTGAGCTGATCAGGTCACATATCACGCAAAGACACTAAACACAGGCAAGTTCGCCAATTACCATCGTCTGTGTTGCACAAGGGAAAGCTTGCTTGTACTACTTAGCTGCAGTCAAGTGCAGTGAGGCGGAGGAGCGTTAAATGGGACTACGTCTAAAACTACACAACTCAAAGCAGCGCGGCGCGGTCCTCGGCGGATCCGGAATACGCTTGCAATACTTGAACAATCCGCTATTGGCGAGATTGCCGGGTATTCTTGCTGAGCTCGATGACCATTTCACGAGCACTCTCAAGGTTGTTGGGATTGCCAATAAAGATGACTGTAATCAAGTCTCAGACGAAGAAATCAGGACGAAGGAACACTAGACTCACCCTGGTTAGCTCCTTGCCTTCCCTCGACCTCAGCGGACACGCCTAGAGAGCGAAGTTTGTCAAGGCCGCTACCTTGCCTTCCGACCACTATGGCGCGTAAAGAGGGCGTCAACAATCAGACGAAGAAGTGCAGGACAGAGACAGTATACGTACCACGGGGAATGAGCGTCTGCGGGACGGTCAGTACACCACGGTGTGTTTCGGTAGCACACCGCTCGAGCGCAGCCTCGATCAAGCCTGCGACTCTATCGACTTTCTCCTGATCGTTGCCTCGGATGTTCCAAGGGATAGGTGTGCTGTCTGCGCCTTCCTCGATCAGCGCTGTAACTTCCCACGGAAAGTCACTCTCGTCTTCGTCTTCATCGGCATCGATACGGGCAGCCTTTGCCGCTCCATTGGTAGCGGTAGGATTGCCCTGCCGGCCGGGGTTGGAGGGAGGCTTGGCATCACCGTGGTCGATGCGGACGCCGTTTGGCAAGGTTCGGAAGAATTTCCCGCCTTGTGTGACTCGCGCATGAAGATGCGATGGCACTTCAACAGTCTTGACGATCGCCTCGCCGCCCTGCGGACGTTGCTGACGCTGAGCTGGCTGTCCTGCAGCTGCCTTCGACTGTGTGTGCAGCAGAGAGTCAGACAAGAGCACTCCTCATTATCCAGCTGCAAAAATAGGCGTACTTTGATCTCGTCGGCCGCAGCTTCGCAAGCGGTTTGCGATCCCAGGATCTTGATGATGTCGCTTTCAGGCGCTCCAGCTACTTCATCTGCATTGACAGGAGATCCAGAGAAGTCTGAGTCGTTCCTGGTGCCAAACATGACGCGGACACCGTGTTTGCGCTGTAGTTCGTTGACTCCTGCGCCACCTCTTCCGATAATGCGTGCGTGCGAGGCTTGCGGTACATTGACAGCATACATAATTCTGTCCTTAAGGCCACTGAGCTGTTGCTCTATTTCAGCCTTGATCTTCGTAGCGACTGCACTTGGACCACGGATTGTGACTATGTCGCTCTCATCGCCAGGTCGGGGAAAGCGCACCAGCTGGCCTGCAGCTCGCGCATCGCTGGGGCCACCAGCACGTGCGATGATGTCGCGGACTGAAGAGCTTGATATCAGCCTCTGTACGCCTCACCAGTAACCCAATTCTTACTATTTTGGCCTCCTCTACCAACAATCGCTGCGTGTCTTGATCGCTCAATGGCAACCTCGAATGTGACTTCGTCCTGGATCTCCGTCACTATGGCGCTGATGGCCTTTTTCGCGGCCGCTATAGCAGCCTTGGTACCTCTGATGGTCAGAGTTGCATCGCTTGTAACGTTTTCTGGATCTTTCTTGCTGACGTCGATTTCTGCACCGGTCTCATCCTGCAATTCTCGGATAGTCGCGCCTTGGCGGCCGAAAATGCGTGGCAGAGCTCGACCGGGTACGTGCACGGAAGTGGATTGATTGTTTTCCTTCTCGTATTCCATGAGTTCTGTGAGCTCCTTCTTTGCTCCTTCAGCTCCCTTACGACCACCTCGAACTGTGATGGCGTCCACGCGCTCGCCTTCTTCGTTGGCACGGGGAAAGTTGATACGGACAGCATACTTCGTTTCAAGACGCTGGACGTATGCTCCCTGCTTGCCAATTAGAGCTCCGCGCTCAAGGCCGGCAGGCATTGGGATCGTCAATGTAGTCTCATCCGCCTGTACAGTAAAGTACCGTTCAGTCCAGGCTTGGCAATAATGCAGATGCAGGGCCCGACGCACCAATTGCTCAGTCTGCCTCAATATGCGCCTCTTGGCCTCTTCAACATTTTCCTTGCGTCCCTGGATCTTGACGTGGGAAGTAGAAGCGGGCTTCGACTTCTTGCCTTTGACGACCGTAGCATCGCTGGAGGTCGCTGCGGTACCGTCATCAAAGTCAAGGCGCACTCCGAGTTCATCTCGCAGCTTTTGTACGCCAGAGCCACCTTTGCCGACGAGGTGTGCCACGAAGCGTTGCTCGATGTCGAATTCGGCAGTCTGCAAAGCTTCTCATCAGCTGAAAGCCAAATAGAGATTTAGCAAATAGACAACGAGAAAGGCACCCACATAGCTGTTCACGATTTCATCGTTTTTGGCCTCTTCAGCGATTCGCTCAATCTCCGCTGCGACACGCTTGACCTCATCGCCTGGACCTCTGATAACGACGTCATCCTCGTTCTCCGACGCCTTGCCCTTGCTGTCGCCGTTAACCTTGTTCTGCCCGGCAGACGAGCCAAATTTGACATTGACAATCCGCTCGTCTCCGGTACCGATGAGGGCATTGAGGGTAGTCCCCGAGGGACCGATGATATGACGATGAAGCTTTGATGGTATGTGCAGCGTGGAAGTGCTGATATCTGCAGCGTCCTTGGCTAGCTTGAGCAGTTCCTCCTTGACATCCTTGAGAACCTGACTCGTTGCAGCTGCCTCGTTTCCAACATACACAAGCAATATAAGCTTGTCATCTGCCGTCTCGGTGCCTTGAGCTGTCTGGGCCGGGAAGACAACCTGGACTTTATTCTTTTCCTCGAAAGACTGGATCTTGGCACCCTTCTTGCCAATCAAGAACCGGTGCAGCAGCGGGTCTATATCGACAGTGTCCATAACAGACGGCGGTAGAGCCTTGAGCACATCAAGCACCTTTGCCCGTGCGCTGCTCACTGCAGCTGCATGGCCTCGGGGACCCGCAGTGGCGACAATGTCTACCGTAGTATGAGAGTCGGAAGTTCGGGGGATGAAGATTTGCACGCCTTCTTCGTCGGCTATCTTACGTAGCTTGGACTTTGCAAGCAGGTACCGTGCAACACTGCGAGGATAAGTTTGAGGAGTGTTTATGCCGTGAATCTGAGCAAGGTCCACCACGTCTACACTAGCTGCGTTGGCCTTCTCCATCACAGCTTGTAATGCCTGCACGAGCTTGTCGCCAGGTCCTCGGATTGTGATTTGGTCGCTCTGGCTCGAGGCAGGAGGCACCTCGACAGAGCATGCTGTGGCGGCGAGGATATCGTCCGAAACTGGGGGCAGAATAAATCGATGCTGACGCTTCGACAGAGTCATCGACAGCGTCTGTGTGGTGCGGTTGAGTTCGTCGGCAGCTGCAGTGATTGCCTCGACAACGCGCGTGACCACTTCTCGGTCGCCAACCAATGCGATAGCAGTGTCGCGTTCGTCTCTGGGGCCACTGGCAGCCATGTCGTTGCCCTCTGCACCCGACGATCCAGCGGAAGCTCCGCGTCCTTGGCCAGCTTTGAACTTCCACACGGGTGGGATTTTGATATCGACGGCTGCAGCGTCTTCTGCAGAGATAAGCTCCCCTCGAGCATGTCTAGCGCTGAGGAGGTGATAGAGCTCTAGTGGAACAGTGCTGACTTTGGTGCTCAGTCTGGAAGTGCGCTCGTTGACGATAGCGAGGATGCGTTGCTTGGCTTGTGCCACGGATGGAGCATCGCCATGCAGGTTGATGGGGATGAGCGGGTCTTCAGGCTCCTCTCCTTCGTAGACAGGCTCGTTGGAGACGGGAGCAGGAGCCGAAACGGCATCTCGGGGAATCTGGATGCTGACACCAGTCTCTTCGGTGATGGCCTTGAGATTTTTACCTGTTGCATGGATACATAGAGTAATCAGCTCTGGTAGTACAGAGCATCGCAACTGCATTATGAGACTCTGGCAGGAGCCGGCTACTCACCTTTTGCGCCAATGATAAAAGCACGCGTGCTTGCGGGGACTTGAAAAGTTTCAGTGACCTTCTTGACTATTCTACCAAGAAGGTCGCGCTTCACGCGCTCTAGGTCCTGCTGGCGTTGTGCCTTGATCAGAAGCGTAGTGGTGCCCCTAGCAGTGCTTGACGAGGACTCGATCTTGACGTTCGAGTACTTGTGCATGAGCAGATTGATGACACCACCGAGGGTCGTCACTTCTTGCTCCTTATTATTCGAAAAGGTCGCTTGTCTAGCTCCGGGGCCAGTCGCAGGCGGCGCGGGTGACACACTGATACTCGCCGTTGGCAGGGTCAGCGTCTCGGTGAAGACGTTCTGCTGAGCAGCAGCGGCTGCAGCGGCTGCTCGAGAGCGTGCAGCTGCACCCCATCCACCACCTGCACCTGCAGACTGGCCGTATGCAGCAGCTGGAGCGCCCAGAGACGGAAAGGCGGATTCGCTGCCAAGGTCCAGGCCGGTTTTCTGGGTCCGACCACCACTGGCAGCAGCGGGCGCGGCCTCTTCAGACTGTTCATGGATCTCTTTGAGCAGGTGAGCACCAACAGCATAGCTCGGAGCATCGCTGTTGGTCACACCGTTGCTGGCGCTTCCGACTGCCGAGGTCGAGGCGGCTGGACCGCCAGTCGCCGCCTGGGGCGTGTACAGCGACGGGAAGTCGTTGTCCATGATGCAGAGTTGTAGCCGGGAGCAATTGACCGTGAAGGATGACCGTGCCGATGGCGAATGTGCTGCCTCCAAGAGATGTGTCGGCTCAAGGATGTGCACAGCGTCGTGCTTGGCCAAGGTGAGAGGTGTTCGCTTCGCCGACGTTCCTGGGGCGATCGAGCTCTGGACAGCCGAGCAAATCACGCCTGCTACCTGTCTCCCTGCTTGTTCGCAGATCCTCCTACAAACGCTTCTATCTGAGATGAAGAGCAAGCGAAGATGATATTTGGAGTTCAGTACTATACGAAATCAACAGCCAGAGATACAATCGCGAAGCCACCGTTTTGATGTGAGAACACCCTTCCGACTGCTGTAAATCCCCTGCGCTATGCTTCTCCCTCTGCGAAACGGCCAGGTGATGGTTTGGCTGTAATTACAAGTCGTGCAATCTCCCGTCAACTTCCTACTCCTCAATTTCCTGACCCTGATTACGTGCACAAGAAGCGCGCGCCGGGGGGGGGGGGGGGGGGGGGGGGTGTGGGGGGGGGGTGGGTATTTGATTTAAGGCCCCAAGAGCACCCGG
>KZ857230.1:0-71016 GCA_003351005.1 Cystobasidiaceae sp. HBUAS51001 | reverse complement strand
CCCCCCCCCCCCCCCCCCCCCCCCCCCCCCCCCCCGCCCCGCCCCCCCCCCCCCCCCCCCCCCCCGAGTTGATGAGCTGTGTTGGATATTGGATTGACTGCCCGATGAGCACCGGTGTCACGCCTGTGCATCGTCTTCGACCGCGTCTTCTTCTTCGCCATACTCGACCGATAGCTCCATGGGGTCTTCCGGCCGGGCGTAACGTCCCTGTGCAACTCCGTCAGTCGCAAGCACTGCTTACCAGTGATCACGGTCTTGATATTGCTTACTTGCTGACGGGCGCCCAAAGCAAGCGCCTCTCCTCTGTTGACCAGCTCTTGTGTCAAGGTCTCCGTGTCCGTGCAAGCGTTCGTGGGAGTGCTTGTCGTTGCCTGTAACTGGCTTTCTTCGTCGACGGTCTGTAGAGCCAGAGGGTCATCTTGTTCTTCTTCTTTCTTGAGTAGCTGCGGTTTCAGAACAGGACACGCAAAAAGAGGCATGCATCAGATGTGCTGTCTTACGGAACTCGATGAACGCGTACAGGAAGGGCGGATATGGGCTTTGTAACCCCTGCAGGACCTGAGCCACGCTTGAAGCCAATGAACTCGACTTCATCGTCGTCGTCCTCCTCCTCTTCTTCGTCTTCATCCTCGATGACGATAGCATTCTCCTTGGATCCGAGTTGAGGCGGAGGTCTAGGTGGGGCCTGCGTGACTGAGGAGCTCGCGTGGCTTGCAAGTATGTCGCCGGTCTTGGAATTAGTTTGGGAGGTCTGGGCAACTTCTTGCAGACTGATTCCTTCTGGGGCTTCCTCCTCTTGCTGGGGTGGCTCTTGCTTGATCAACTTCCGTGGAAAGAAATGTCGGCGATGTCGCGTGACATTGACGGGCTGTTCCCACAATCAGGCGCCGCATTAGAGAATCGCACCTCTCAAGCTCGCGTAAAGATCCGGCTTACCCCTCGATAGCTTTTCGACGGCGTCCAATGCACGAAAGCCCGGATTTTGGCCCCTGCGTACTGGGACCTGAGATAGTCCAGCTCTGCAGATAAGCCTTGTGGCTGGGCTATGTCACAAAAAGGGCAGTCAGGAGTGCTCAAGACGAAATGATATGGCTGAATAGGGTATAGACTGACTGCGTCCTGCCATCATCCAAATGAACTCGCCGCAGAGCTCATGCTCCCGCAGGTGCCGGTAGATCGCTGTCATCCGTTCACGCGACCAATATGGGCTTTGCGCGGTTGAGGGGTAGTGGAAGTACGTGCCGCATGGACACAGGTTGGTGCCATCATGCCTTATTATCAGCGTGAAGTTGCCGTAGTCGGCGAGGCCTTGTGGTGGACTTCTCCGCCAATTCTGATAAGGGCGAAACTTGGCCTCGGGGCCGGAGAGCTTCTTGCGCGATGCGTTGGCCATGGCTCAGCTTGCGAGGTAGTCTTGATAGATTTTGTAAGTTGAGAGAAGGAATAGCTACACTCAGTCTCTGGTCAAGCAAGCTCGACGTCAGACGCCATGCGTGGAAGCAATTGTCGAACCCCATCGTCATTGGCCAGGCTGCCAACGTTTAGCGGCTTGTTCGTCGGCGTGGATCAGCTGGGAGGGTCATTGCGTTAGACTACAGTACGTTTGAACCAACTCCCGTCGAGGCAGGGCCCTGTACGACACCGTTAGCGCTTCGTTGGATGCTGAGAAGCAGGCCGAACTTGTCTGCAAGGTGTGGGAAAGCCGAGACGGGAGAGGCGGCCTTTGCGAGGCAGAGGAGGCGCGAGCGACACAGAGAGGAAGAAGCGATACGACCAGATGGGTTCCTGAGTAGGTTTCTGTCTTCAAATCACGTCCCAGCTCTTTGCTTTAGCTGTTATGCTGGATCTTTCTCGGGTGGATGGGTGGGGACGCCACCAACGAGGTCGTCTTCCCCAAGGCTGTCGTTGCGTGGTAAGGCGGAGGGGCATGAGCGTGCGCGCACTGCACTCGTAGGCTGCGCGACAAGTACCGCCTGCAACTTGTGTGCTATACGCAAGAAGAGCAAGAAGAGCTTTCATCGATTACCTGCACACAGCAATAATCCCGATCTCCTCTTGCATGCGCCACGACAGACTTTCTTTGCATTGTCCCAGCAGCCGCACAAGAACAGCAAGCTCGGATCCATCCAGACCGCCTCAAGCCTGCGCAGTGTGCATTACGCCTGCCACCGCACATTGGACTACCTGCGTGCCTTGACGCCGTTCAAGAGCGTCTCACGCTTTTTTGACCATGTCTCGCCAGTCAGTCTCAGAGCATGAGCGTGAAAGCAGCGTGAGGATACAAGCACGCTGACACATTCTGCTGTTCTTCTTCTCTCACAGTGACCTGTCACGAGATCCGTGCCCTTGGAGTATCCTCAGTACGCCTGTCACACTCGCAAGCTCTCGTCAAGGGCATAGTCAGTGGCACTAACGCTTGACTCACCTTTCCTGCTGCGTTTCGCAGATGATTTGTACGTCTTTATTACCGACAAAGGAATTGAGCCTAGCTCGTGAAGTCTATGCTCACCCTCGATGCCTCGTTCACCTTTCGACCCGGTCGTGCTCTAAACTATGCAATTACAGCGGAGGAGCATTCGCCATGGGCGCTGTAGGAGGCACAATCTGGCACTCAATCAAGGGTGGGATCACGCATCGCTGCTATAGCCAGTGTCTGGTGTATGCTCACTCTGTCTGTCTTGTTCGCCAGGCGCGCGGAATTCGCCACGAGTGAGTTGCGCATAGCGCGGCTCTCGGCGAGTGGCGGCAAGGATGGAGATTAACGTATAACCTGTGCTGTTCACCAGGGCGATAAGTGGATAGGAGCTATTTCTGCTGTGAAAGCGAGAGCACCAGTGCTGGGCGGAAATGTGGGCATTTGCTTGCACTGTAGAATCTATCTACCTACCGCAAGCTAATCAGATTCCAATAGTTTGGCGTCTGGGGAGGCATGTTCTCGTGAGCTCCATCAACTCGCAGCAGCATTGCTTCTCGATATACCGTTGACACCGTGTCTATCTTTCGCCTGCAGTACATTCGATTGTGCAGTAAAAGGCATTAGGCAAAAAGAAGGTGCGTCGACACGGCCTGGCCTTGCCTTCACTGAAAAGCCCTAATGGCTAATTGTCAAAGATCTGCTCACAATCCTGTGTATTCTTCTTGTGATGCAGACCCATGGAACGCCATCATCTCTGGCTTTATGACCGGAGGATGCTTGGCTGCTCGAGGTAAGGATGTCCCTTGCTGAATCACGCGAAATGGCTGGCAGATACTGACACTTCTCCTCTCATCAGGCGGACCAAAGATGATCGTCTCTAGTGGTATAGCTTGTGGAGTCTTGCTGGGCGTCATTGAAGGTGTCGGCGTCTTGATGCAACGCATGTTTGCTGAAGGAAATCGTAAGTTGCGTCAGCTTGCGCGCGTTCTTCACAGCGCAGTAAGGACTGATGTGCGCCTGTCACCCAACAGGGCCTGTTGCACCTTTGGTATGACTATCAAATGGAGACTATACTTTTGAGTACCCTCTGACATCTCTTGATGACGCAGCTGGAACCCCCTCCACAAGCAAATGTCACCAACTAAAGCTATATCTCGCCTGCCATGTCGAACTATACTCGATTTTGGGCTCTACGCCTCCATCCCCACTCAATTGCTCGCACCTATCCGCAGTCGTCGATCTCTCGCATTTATCAATACAGTATACCAGCTATTTCCGTTGGAGTTCTTCTCAGGCCAGCTGGACGTTCAGACATGTGTACAATACCTGTAACAATACGAATTTCCTCTGTATCTTGGCTTTCCCAGGGGCTTTGATATTCAGACCTGGACCTGGCCATGCAGCCGCTGATCGGCGTGCCGCGGTCGATGCAGACTCAGTCAGACAGTCTGACATGCTGATAATGTGCCTTCGCACCACCATCAGTCCTAAGTCGCACGAGTTCGCAAAGGTACAGACTCGTATAGACAATGTCACGCGGTCAGAAAGGGCACTGCGGTGAAAAGTACTATGCATTGCAGACAGAATTTGCATGGAATGTGGAAAACCATGAGTCGAAATTACACCGCTCTTGAGGCAGCAGGTATCGGTGCATGAATGGGTGCATAGATGATTAAATGGCAGATGACAAGCCGTGTTAGGCTTTTGTGCTGGCTTTTACCCCTCTGAGGGGTGTCTAGTGTGTGCTGCTCCTTATGAGGGAGGAGTGCGATGGGAGCCGTCTATTTCGATGACGCTTTTGCGGTGTCGATGAGCCGGATAGAGGGCAGGCTGAGCAGAGCTAAGCCCGTGAGCTTCGCCGCTTCGAGAGCTGCCGTAGCTGGGTCGGCGCAGCGGGGGGAGTTGACTGCCAGAGGGGCGTGGTGGGTGACCTGATGAACCCGGCAGTGCAGAGGAGCGTGATGACATGCCTGGAAGAGGCGGTAGCATGGCATATCCCTCCTCCGAAGACGACCCAGAGTAGGAACTTCGCCCTGTTTCGGACGAGACAGACCGGCGGTGTCCAGGTGCCGGCGATGGCTCGCGCAGACGTGGGCGCGATGACGAGTACAACCCAGCCCCGTGGTCATAGTCATTCATCGTAGGCAAGGGAAGCAAGCCTGCAGCCGAGCCAGTCCGTTTTCGAGGCAAGCTAGGCGCATTGTAGCCTGGAATGATCATAGGTGGAAGCGTGTCGCTCTTTGCCCTTGGAAGTCCGTCTCTGCTGCTCAGGCTGGCTAGAGTCGACAGCCGGTCGTGAGAGCCCGGAGGAGGGCCATCATCCAAAGACAAAGGCGGGAAGCTGCTCTTGAGAGATGGTAGTCGACCAGTGCTAGACATGGAAAGTGGAGGCAGAGTCGGTGACGACAAGGGCGGCAGACCACCTCCACCCAACCGCGGTAGACCACCTGACAAGGTGAGGGGTGGCAGACTGTCCGAAAGGGACAGAGGAGGGAGACTGCTGAAGCTCTTTCGTCCTGTGAGGGATGGTGCGCGACGACGATCAGGCGGAGGCAGACCACCACCACCTGGAACAGGCATCAAAACGGAAGGAAAACTGCCAGGAGAGCCAGAAGACGAACCGATAGGGGGCAAGGCAGGGCTTGCTAGAGGTGTGACTTTTGCAATGATCAGAGCCTGGTCGAATGACCTCACATCGCCGATATGTGCGCCAAAGTACGAGCCGAACCAGAGCTCGATGGAAACCGGCATGTGCTCTTTCTTCTGAGTTCGAAACGTGTAATCATCGGCTGGAAAGCAGGAGGGACTTGAACCTACGAGCGAAAGGCTGACTGACTAGTTCATGCTACTCACTGATGCTTCTCATTCCTTGCACAGGTCGAATGAGACCGTCCATTGACATTCGCGCGAGCTCTACCGGTGTCGCCGGAATAGTGCCTCCTGGTCGGATAGGAAATGCGAAAAGTTGACTGAGGGGCACAAAAGATATCAGCGGAGTAGATGGAAACAGCTTGACCCGGCCACCTCACCCTGAAAACTTGGCGAACCGGTCGCGATCTGTCATATTGATGTACAAGTTGGGCATAGCAGTAGGAGCAAGGTCAGGTCCGTAGGTGTCGAATGCCAATTTTCAAGCATGTTCGTCACATACCAGAGTTTATCAAGTAGAATGAAAGAACTTGGTTGATCATCTCGTGCGGATGGAAACCCAAGGTTCGAAGGCAGTCTTGCTGAAGATTTCGCGATGCAGGCGAACCAAGGGTACGTATGCCAAAGAGGCGAGAATGCGACGACGAGCATTGAAAAGGAACGACGGACACGAAACGTAACGACAGTAGAAGTCGGATATCAACCAACATGCGAGAGACAGCATGCATCAACGACTCACCGAAGCCCTGCCTACGCGCAGGTCTTTGCCCATGACAAGGTAGACAGGTCGCTTGGCCGGAGGAAGCGTGGGCATATCGAAGACGCCAAGGGGCGGAAAGGCAGCAAGACCACTAGCCGCAGCGCCAAAGGAAGGATAGGCTGCCGAATTTCTCGAAGAGGTGAAATCGTCTGAAGCAGGAAAGAGAGTGACATCCTTGCCGAAGACTGGTTTTGAAGGGCCTGGTGAAAGGATTGACAGAGCGTTGCGCCAACGGGGAATAGAGTTGACATTGACGGATTGACATCGAGCGAGAGGCGGTGGCGTTTGACGGACGCAGCAGCAAGTTCGGCGCAAGTGATGGGTGGGAAGGATGCGGGGAGGATTAGCGAGTCGGCGTGAAGACGAAGAAATTGGCGATCAGCAAGGAGCGCCTGGTGATAGGGTCGTGCAGAGGCTAGAAGATGGATTAGCGCCTCCGCGTGCGGTGGCCAAGCTCTCTACCCGTTGGTGTGTTTGGCGACAGCCATATTGTGGCGTCCACACAAGCGCGTTGGACAGGACGGCCGAAATCACGGAAATCATGGCGCATGACGCTTCAAGTAGGGAAAAGTGGGAAAAGAGGGCCTGGCTGAGCGTAGCGGGCAGACTCGAGCAAGAACAATGAAAGAGGGGAGAAACAAAAGTGGCGGCACTCACCTGGCGAGCCGGACTGCGCATCTTGAGCCTTGCGCTGGTAGTAGAGTCTCATAAACGATGCAGCTTGTTCAGGCGGGACGCCTTCCATGCAATCCTCCGGACGTCCTCTATCGCAGCACGTCTTGCAGGGTCGCATTCCTTTGCCGCACTTGAGATGACTGCGTCTGCAAGGCAAGCATGCTGTACCGCGTGATGCCTTTGTCGCTTCGGTCGACGTTGACGGTGGAGGCACGGAAAATGTGTCGAGGCGCGAGGCCAGAGGAGGGAGGAGGGAGCTACCAGAGCCCGATGGGGTCCGCGCACGAGTGAGCGGAGGAAGAATACTGCCTAGCGAGGATTCTCCGCTCAGGCTGGACGTTCTGAGGCGAGGAAGCATGGTCGCCAGGTCCGAGCAGGACAGCGACGGCGACGGCGACGGCGACTAGTGAAGGTGGAGGCAAGGGCAGGAGACCGACGAGATAGGGAGAATGTGTGAGGCCTGACATGCACGAAGATTCGAAAGTTTTGACTGAGGGGAGAGAAGTGAATTTGAAATCCTGTGTGCGTGTAGAAATTCGGCAAAGGCAAGAAAAGGAAGGAAAGTAACAGAGATCGACACCTGTCAGCGATGTCACGTTCCCAAAGCGGCAGCAAACACATTGACAGGCCCAACAGACGGCGACACGACCCACCTTTCACTGACACTTGCCGAACTCGACGGTTTGGCTGGGATTTCCACGTCCTTTCCGCCTCTCGTGCTCAGGCTGTAGGAAAGGCACGCCGCAGCACGTGGCCGATGCTAATGCTGATGCAGATGTTCACGAAGGATGCAGTGACGAAGATGGCGAGGAGGTCGACCAAGGCACTCGTGTGGTAATGAGCTGGCTCCGAGGCCAAGAGACGACTTGTTTCTGGACAGGATACCCTTCCAAAATTTGTGTGGTGCTGTCGCCAAGACGCGTGCGAGGCCGCACGACAGGGCAGGCCCGTCTAATCGCGAATCACGTTGATGCGCGGCAGATTGCCTGATAACGTAGTGCTCCGAACACCGACATTGGCCGTCGGGAGACGGGAGCAGTCTGCCTTGCACCTTCTGGCTGCTTGACCGATCACGCGCCTGTATGAACAGGAAAGGGAAAGCGGGCCCACGTCAAGGCTCTGCCAAAGCAAGGCACGACGTCGATGACGCTGATGAGGAGACTCTCTTACGTAGCTGATGTCGCGGTTATCGAGGCACGTATTTGTGCGGAACCTGCTTTTCGCTGTCGCTCGGAGCACTTTTTGCGCCTTCGCTCTCCCCGAGGACTGAAGCAGAGATGGCCAGTCTGACACGGGGCTTGCTATTTGTCAGTGTTTCCCATTGACGACAACGTCGACGACGAGGCCCTTAGCGGCGCGTGGTGGATGTCAATGGCCGCGTTTGGCGATGGTCAGGCCGGGTAGAAAGGCGCCTAGGTTTCGCAGAACGACTCTTGGGCTGAAGGGTCTTCAAGTTAATGCGAGCACCGGGCGCTCGTTTGTCAGGATGCCCCTGTTTGCGCTCGTGCATGTGCTATAATAGGTAGGATGGAAGGAATGGCCTTTAGCAGTGCAAGAGCAGAGCTCAGTCTGGTCTTGACCGTGAAAGGCTGATCCGACGAGACTTCAGACTTTTGCCAGCAAAGATGGCTCGCACGCGGCTAGCTGCATTCGCGGCAGAGGTCCGAGCGTCGTACGCGTATGATAGATGAAATCCATTCTCGCTGCAGCGCGAGCTTCCTTCGTATCGCCTTTAACGATTTGCCTTGCTGTATAGTAGAAGCAGCGTGTCAAATGAACAAGTGGTTTCGCGGTCCCACGCAGAGACTCTACAGAGACACGGCTCTTGCCGCTGTCGACCGTCCAGCCCTTGTGAAGGCGTATGCTAGCCAAGCTTCTTCAAAGTTGAGTTGGCTCCGGTATGATGGCAGCAGAGAGTGCTCAGAGTGAGTTGCAAATGCCCGATCAACTTGCTCCGGCAACACTAATGACTTCAATGGTCTCAGAACTGGAGAAAGCAGCCATCATTAAAATTAACACGCCAAATGATGCATCGTGTCGTCAAACAGGCCCTAGGGAAATAAATGAATCACACTGATGTATTGCCGATATGCAGGACTAGCTACACTACTGATTGACTTGATGTATGACCCTTGTACATATTACGTATGACTGTGGCCACGTCGTCACGCCCTTTCCCCCACTCCTGGACATCTCTAGCTCTACCGACGCTTGCTATATCGATCCCTTGAAAGCGTCTTCTCCGAACAGCCATAGCCGTTCTATTGGAGACAATGCAAAGAAGCTTGTCTATATTATTCACATGAAAAGTGTCGCCAATGTGTCGTCCAATGTTCGTACTCGTAGAGGCTTAACCCAATATGCATCGCATCCGGCTTGCATGCTTAGATGCTTTTCCTCTTCTCCACTTTGCCCCGTGACTGCAAAAGGACGAAAGAGTGTAGAAACCGCGTCAGCTCACGATTTCGGTCTCGAGAGTTGCCAAAATTTCAGACTGACTCATGTATATGAAAGCTCGCGGCATATTCTGTTCCTTCTCGTACGACCGGATTCTTTTGGTCGCCTCTGCGCCATTGCACAAGGGCATTTGGAAATCCATAGCGACGAAAGTCAAAGGTTGCCCCTCTTCATGGGCCTTGATGTACAGTTCGACCGCTTCGGAACCGTTGTGTGCATTGACGCAGGTATACTTTCGTTTCGAGCAGAACGAGCTGATGATGCGTAGATTAATATCGTTATCGTCGACGTTCAATATTCGGAGCTGGACGTGGAGCGACGAGATATTACAATTGTCGTGAGTGACCCAAGTCATCTGTCAGAGTGATTTAGAAATGAGAAGCATTATTCAAGGTGTCTTACATGGCCCCCAATTCGCTTGTTCGTCACTGACATGCTGAACGGAGCCGCACCAGCGCTCTTGAGGGAAGCCGATGGTGCGGGCGTGTTTGCCGAAATCAATGCTTCCACGTCATTACTGACTTGACCGTCGAAGTTCTCACGCACGAGACGCAAGCTGGCAATGATCTTGTTGTGGCCCAAAGGTAAGCCGCATCTGATCAATCGCTCGTTCTTGTGCAGCGTTGTAGACTTTTTGCGATGCTGATTGCCCATGATGATGCGAATGCGGACGGAATCACTTGAAGTTGGCGTGCTCGGGCGGGAATTTTCCATCGCATCTCCGTGTTCGGCTTGAATGATTAGCCGAGCATTTATACTAGCGGTGCTGGTGTATCCTAGGCGGTCCAGTGTGGCAGCGTAATGGCGAGTGACAATCGTGTCGTCTTCGAGGAAGTAGGTCGTGTTGGTGGCAGGGGTGTGTGCTCGCTGATTATTCTCGGACGTTCGACATTCGACGGGTACTTGGATGTGGAACAGACTGCCCTCTGTCGGGGAGCTGCTGTCAATAGTAATGCGCCCTCCCAGAGCTTCCGTATAGATCTTCGCAAAGGTAAGTCCGAGACCGGCCGTAGACCCGAAACCGTCAATTTTGAAGAAGGGCTCGAATATCTGCTCACGCAGAGCCTATGAGAAGAGCCGCGTCAGTGGCATTGATGAAGAGGCTCATGAGGCGGTCAACACCTACTACTGGTATGCCTGGACCTGAATCCTTGATATCTACGACAAGATTATCATCTTGAGAGAGGTCGAAAGTGATGCGAACGATTCCTTCTTGAGTCACATCGACAGCGTTCTGCAAGACAGCCACGATGACTTGGCCGAGAAATGAGGAGTCGATGTGGATATTCGACCGAGAAGCTGGCATAAGTGTTTCCGGGAGTAGCGTGACGGACTGGAATTTGAGGCGCTGCGTCGCCAGCATGATTGTCTCGAGTGCCTCTTCCTCAATGTCATAGATACACACGATCTCGGATTGCGGCTTGAGCTTGGTGCTCGTACGATCCAGCTGAAGGAGCTGATTGATGACTTGGAGCAATTGTCGGCCGGATGAGTCAATGAGTGATACGAAGTTGCTGGGTGCATTGAGCCCGGTTGCCCGCCTTTCTAGGCATGGCCGCTGGGGTTGTGATTCCGGTTGTGTGTTCTGCTTGCGCTCTTCTTCATCGAGCAGCATCTCTGACGCCGAGAGAATGCCATTGAGACTTGTCCGGATTGAGTGCTGCACGTCACGAAGGAAGGCTGTCTTGGCATTGACAGCGGATTCAAGGTGAACCCTTTGCGTGATATTGGATAGCAACAGAGCGCAATGCGTGACGAACATCACATCTATGTTCAGGTCGTAGAAAGTCCGCAGGTCCTTCGTGTCTATCACAATGTACCGGTCGCCAGATTGAACCGCCATTGCTCTCACTGTGCAGCTGCTCAGGTCTTCAGTCCATTCAAGGTGATTTTTCTCGTGAATGAAATGACTAATAACTGGATCATTCTCCCAAATGTTCTTGACAAATGCCGTATAAGGGACGTCGTCTACTCCGGTGAGCTGTATGCATCGATGATCATTCACAGGCTGGAAAGTGATCTTGCTCGTAGTGTAGTATTTCTGAAGTGTCCGCATGACTTCTTCGGCGGCCGACGTGGGGTCCTCCAAATTGGACTTCAAGTTCATGAGGACCCTCTGCATTTCCGTTTGTCGAGCGAGTTGATTTCGGCGAGCGACGGAGGTTCTGCGGAGTGTCGCACATCAAGATCTAGACGTAGATCCTTTCTCACAGCCGATGCTCACACAGCATGCGTGATAGCTTGCGCAATGCGCTGCAACTCGGTCGATTGTGCTTCTGTCAAGGGCTTGGATGGTTGAAAGCTCGCCACGCAAAGGGAACCCAGCGGTACGGTTATACTGCAGAAGCAGTAAGAAAATCTTTAGCCGTGTATTTTAGAATCAAACGTAGTCCAGTTCAAGGCAGCAAAGAGCGTACTCAAGTCCCGGTATCTCATACAGCAAGGGCGCACCGGCATATGCCTTCATTCCCTTTCCCCGTACGTGTGGGTTATCAGCATATCGCCAGTCGCTGTCTAGATCGGGTAGACTATGAATGGCTCCCTGTTAAAGTGTTGAGAAACACAGAGGGAAGTGGAACCCATGAGTAAGCTTCTACGAGCGCTCTGCGTAGGCCCAATAGGCCAACCTTACCTTTGGTGTATTGACGATAGTGTGCGAGCAGATGCCTTCATGCCTCGGTATGCGCAAGCGAGGTTCCGTTTTCGCAGCCAACTGACAGTAGTGCGAGTTTGTGACAAGGCCGACCAGCGCTATCTCGTAGCCTGTCACAATGGGAGCAAGCTTTGACAGCAGATTGACGTGATCTATGAGCTCGCTATCTTCTTCGAGGCCCGATGTCAGGGCAAAGAGAGTAGCCAACCGCTGCCTTTCGTCACGGCTGAGCATTGGATAGAGGTGTCCCAGGTGGCGGAAATCTCCTGGAAGAGGTGAACCTCCGCTAGTCTGAGAGCCAGCAGAATGAGAGGGCGCTGGCGATACTGCCATGGAAGTGTCACCGCAGACATCTGGAGGAGGAGGCGTAGATGCTTTCCTAGCGCAGCCAGCCTTGTCTTGTATGCTCAGTGAGCCGTATGCAGTAAGGAAGTCCTGCTCATTCCATCGTCGCAGCGGCCGATGTACGTTTGTGGCCGAGCCAACTTGACCGGACAGCAGTGTACCGTTCTCAGACTGTCGAGGTTCATGAGAGCCTGTCGTCGGGTCTTCTGTCGATAGCGCCGACGTTGCTGGCTGGTCTTCATGCTCCGGAAGCGTGCTCGGTTTGTGGTAGCCGCTCTGTACTGCAGTTCCCGCGTCCAGCCTCTGACGCTTCGTGCTCGATGTCACTTCATCATGAGAGTTGGCGCCCCGTGGACTGGCCGCACAGCTGCTATCGCTTCCGCTTCCGCTGGCCCGCCGCAGTGGTGCATGACGAGCGTTTGCTGAGGAAGAGTTGCTCAAGCTGGCTTGCTGCTGTTCCTCCATCCAGCTGCTTTGAGAGCAGACGCTGGTCTAGCAGTTAGCAACCTAGTCTGCGAAAGCTCTTGTCATGCAGCCATAGAGCCAGGTGTCTGCGCTGCGCTGAGAGATGGCCCTCACTGTTCTTCATCCGCCACCCGCGAGCCAGGTGTTCTCGGCCTGCCACAGCCGGCTTCGAAAGCTGCTTCGCGACAACAGGTGCGCTAGTACAGAGCTGAATGGCTAGTCATTAGGAGGAGAAAGAAACACATTGGCGGTTGCGAATCTACACGAAAAGCTGACCCGAACCCAAATGGCCTCTGCGCATGAACACAGTAGTACCGAGCGAAAAGCTCTCTTCATATGTGGCACTGGCATATATAATTAAGTTGCTATGAGAGCATCAGTACTTGATCGCCAAGACTCTCTACATAGCTTCAACGTCTACGGTCAAATTGGCCCGTCAGGTGTCCAGTACTTGTTCATGCTCTCCAATCGCTAGGTCCTGAACAGGCTGCAGACGCTCTAAGAGTAGTAGCCCCTTGAGCAGGCTTTTTCAACGGCCAGATCCAGGTAGACTCCAATGAGGAAACCGCCAGTACCCGGTATGCATTGCGTTAGAATATCAAACTCGAACATGAGGTTTGTTGAGTCAGACCGTCAAACCCTTTGCATGCATGCTGCGGCCTCCCGAACTTCGCGTTCCATTCTGGCTCTTGGTTTGCGGGGCTTGCGCGTGTTTTGTTTGCCCTTGCTTTGTCTACATTATTTCATCTCGCGGTCCGGTGGGGAAATCGGGGCCTCGGACGTGCTCGCCGTTCCAGTATACACGCCACTGGCGTTTAGGAGCTCGCCTGCCAGCAGTCTCTGACTGATCGCTTCTTGATTCATTGCTTCGCACGCACAGGGTCTTGCGCGCTCGTACGCAGAGGACATTACTCTTTGACTGCCCATGCATCAAATTCAGCCGATGACCGTTGACAATTGGTCTTTGAATGGAAACGGCTTTTTCGTGCCCAAGTTCGAGGTACATGGGGAAAATGCCGCTGTGACCACAGCGCGCAGTCACAGGACGCCGATTCTTCTTTGGCTGCGGACTCCCCGAACGGTATCGATGGCATCCCATCGAAGAGCCATCGGGTGTCAGTGTCACCTGACACTGATGTCTAGCTGAGGATCATTGAAGCTGTTCAACAGTTGCCGCCGTCTACATGAAGAGCGTTGCTAGCGTGTCGTCGAGAGTTCGAACTCGCAAAGGCTTCACCCAGTAAGCATCGCATCCAGCTTGCATGCTCATGTGTTTCTCCTCTTCTCCACTTTGACCAGTGACTGTGATCAAGCAATGTGCGATATGGTCAGCACGTGGTCCGCGGTTGACGAGGCAGTCAGCTGGGCTTACTCATGTATATAAAGGCGCGCGGCATGTTTCGTTCTTTCTCATAAGCCCGTATCTTTCTTGTTGCCTCGGCGCCGTTGCAAACTGGCATTTGGAAGTCCATAGCGACGAAGGTCAACGGTTGGCCTTCTTGATGAGCCTTGATGTATCGTTCGAGTGCTTCAGTACCGTTACGCGCGTTGACGCAAGGGTACTTCCGCTTCGAACAGAAAGAGTCGATGATGCGGAGGTTGATGTCATTATCGTCAACATTAAGAATGCGAAGCTGACGAAAAGCCACAAATATCAGTCTTCTGCAAGTCTGACCAAACGTGTCGAGCATTCCACTCACATGGCCCCCAATCCGCTTATTCGACAAGGACGTGCTGAAAGGAGCCGCGCCAGCGCTCTTGAGCGAAGCCGAGGGTGCTGGCGTGTTGGCCTCAATGAGAGCTTCCACATCGTCACTAACTGCGCCATCGAAGTTGTCGCGTACAAGACGCAAGCTGGCAATAATCTTGTTGTGTCCCAGAGGTAAGCCGCATCGAACCAGACGCTCGCTCTTGTGCAGTGTCGTAGACTTTTTGCGGTAATGATTGCCCATAACTATCCTAATGCGGACAGATTCTCTTGCTGTTGGAGTGTTGGGGCGCGAATCTTCTATCTGATCTCGATATTCCGCTTGTATGATCAGCCTGGCATTCATGCTAGTAGTGCTTGTGTATCCCAAGCGGTCCAGAGTCGCAGCATAGTGCCGCGTGACGATCGTGTCGTCTTCGATGAAGTAAGTCGTGTTTGTGGCAAGAGTGTGTGCTCGCTTCTTGTTCTCGGTCGCTCGACATTCAATGGGTACCTGGAAGCGGAAGAGGCTTCCTTCTGTTGAAGAGCTGCTCTCAATAGTGATGCTTCCTCCGAGAGCTTCAGTATAGATCTTCGCAAAGGTGAGCCCAAGGCCGGCGGTAGATGCGAAACCATTGATCTTGAAAAAAGGTTCGAATATCTGCGCACGCAAAGCCTGGTGCAAGTGATGTCAGCGCAGTCGGTCAAATCCATTGCGTGAGCTGGTCCGCACTCACTTCTGGTATGCCTGGACCTGAATCCTTGACATCGATGATGAGATCATTGTCGGAAGAGAGATCCCACGTGATGCGCACTATTCCTTTCTCAGTGACATCGACCGCATTTTGCAAGACGGCCACAATGACGTGGCCGAGAAACGAGGAATCGATATGGATGTTGGATCGAGAGGCTGGCATGAGAGCGTCTGAAAGTAGCGTGACGGACTTGAACTTGAGGCGCTGTGTTGCCAGCATAACTGCCTCGAGGACTTCCTCTTCAATATCATATATACACGTGATTTCGGACAGCGGTTTGAGCTTGGTGCTTGTACGGTCAAGTTGAAGGAGCTGATTGATGACCTGCAGCAGTTGTCGACCAGATGAGTCGATGAGTGATATGAGATTGCTAGGCGCATTGAGTCCAGTCGCCCGCCGTTCCAAACTCGGCCGCTTGGGCTGGTGCTCTGTTGGGCGATTCTGGGATAGCTCCTCCTCGTCGAGTAGCATCTCTGACGCCGAGAGAATTCCATTGAGGCTTGTACGAATAGAATGCTGCACGTCGCGCAGGAAGGCTGTCTTGGCATTGAGAGCTGCATCGAGCCGCATTCTTTGGCTGATGTTAGCCAACAAGAGAGCGCAGTGATTCAGGAACATGATGTCTATGTTCGCATCGTAGAAAGTCCGAAGATCTGTTGTCTCCACTACGATGTACTGCTCGCCTGACTGAAAAGCCATGGCTCGGATTGTGCTGCTGCTTGAGTCCTCTGTCCACTCGACATGATTCCTCTCGCCGATGAAATAGCTGATGAGTTCTTCATTCTCCCAGATGTTTTCTTGGAATTTGGTGAAGGGGACATCATCGATGCCCCGCAGCTGGATGCGCTGACTTGCGGCGGATTGAAAGGTGACTTTACTTGTTCGGAAAAACTTTTGCAGCGCCTGCTGAACGTCTTGATAAGCACTTGTAGAGTCACTGGCGCCCATTCGTAGAGTCATCAGTATCTTCTGCATTTCGGTCTGTCGCGATAGTTGATTGCGCCTCGCCACGGCAATGCTGGTGGTACGCAGAGTCAATCAGCCGGTTGCAAGACGATCACAAGACGGTCGCACTGGTCCGGCTCTGCTCACATGGCATGCATGATACTGCGAGCTATCCGTTGCAATTCCGCGGCCTGTTGCTCGTTCAGTGGCTGAGCTGGCTGCTGACTTGCTACGCAGAGGGATCCCATTGGCAGCGATATTCTGTTATAGCCGCACCGCAGGAAGCATCTGTCAGCCTTGTGTCAGTGCATCGGGAAGTGAGATTTCGCAAACGCACTTGAGCTCTGGGACTTCGTATAACAAGGGCGTTCCAGCATAAGATCTCACTCCTTCAGTGTGGACTTGTGGATTGTCTGAGAAGCGCCAGTCGCGGTCTAAATTGGAAAAACTATGCACAGTTTGCTGCATTACGCGAATGGAAACATTTGAGCACGAGACCAAATTCGAGGCGGCCACAACCCAACTCACCTTGGACGCGTTTGCGATAGTGTGCGCACAGATAGCTTCTCTTCTTGGAACACGCATTCGAACATCGCGCTTGGCATTCAACTGCGTGTAGTGTGAATTGTTGACGAGTCCGACTAGGCCGACTTCGTAGCCAGTTGCAATTGGCGCAAGCTTCGCAAGCAGCGTGATATGCTCCAATAACTCCTCGTCTTCTTCCAATCCCGACGTGAGAGCGAACAGAGTAGCCAGGCGTTGCCGCTCGTTGCGACTGAGCATGGGGTAGAGGGGGCCCATTTTGCGGAAGTCTCCTGGGATTGGGGAACCTTCGCTAGTATGTGAGGGAGAAGAGCCGGATGCCGACGGGGATACATCTCTTGCATCGATCTGCGGGGGGAATGCGACTTGATTGACACCTCCAAGACTGTCGTGTATGCTCAAAGCGCCATAACCTTTGAGGAAGTCGTCGTCGTTCCACCCTCGCAATGGTCCTCCTCCCATTGGTCTTGGAGCTTCTCCAGACGAAGCTGCCGCTAGGTCAGGGTCCGCAGAGGGGCTCGACATGTCTTCTGCTGTCCGTGATGCTGCCAAAGGCTGGGTGTCGCGGTCATCCGTTGGACTGATCGACCTTGGTGAGCGAAGTCGCTCGTTGGCAGCACTGGCGTCGAGCCTCTGACGTTTCACATCGACTGAGGCCGCATGCGGGTCTTCAGCGTGTCCAGCGTCTTGTTCTTCTTGGTCGGGCTGCTGTTGTATTAGCGCGTCTCGCGCGTCTTCGCCCAGCAGTGCGCCACTTGCTGGATCCTGCTCCATCTCCACGCTGTTCAGAGGTTCCGCCGTGCTCTCTGGTCGCGACTGCCACTACCGGTACTCATCTACTCTTCAGTGTTCACAGTTGAGTATCAGTCAACCGTCAATGCTAGAGAAGGCGTCGCGAAATGCCAGTCAAAATCTGGCAGAGCATTGTAAGTGGTCTAGACCGCGGTGAGAAACGGCGCTGGTAGCCACCTGCAGGAACTAATCACAAGTAAAGCTTTTGAATCACACCTACTGCCAGCAAGGACATGCGATGCTCTGGGTTGCATCTTGGAGGCGCGGGCCATCACACGTCTTGTGACGCGTCCACATCCCATTTCCCGGTCAGGAAGAAAGATGCCGGCGGTAAATTCAGACATTGGACTATGGTATTGCTACATTGCCGTTACCATTTACTGCCACGGCTGGTGACGCCGATACTACACTGCCAAATGTCCATGCTGCGAATTGCGAGGAGCAGCAGCAACCTACAACCTGCAAAGACTGCAAGGCCGTCTTCAAGGCCGCCGGCGAGGCGTAGAAAGGTTCTCCTGCATTTGATACGCTTCCCCGTCGCTGGCTGCGTCCTCAACGACGCTATCTCGCATGCTGTCGCGGTCGCTTTCGACATCTGTGCTTTCTCTGCTGTCTTCGGGCGCATGACCGTATCTATCGCGCGCGTCGGTGTTGCGCGTACGCTCGGTCGGGCGCTGCCATCTCCCGGAATCGCTAAGGCCTGCTCTTTGCGAGCCAGCAAACTCCGCGCTGTGGCCAACTAAGCCCATAGACTCTTCTGCCTCGTTGTCCGACTCGGCGCGCCGCCGACCGAAGAAGCTCCTGTTTGATGGACTTTTCTGACGGGGGCTTCGCTGTTGGCCCTTTCCATGCTGCAAGCGCGAGGTAGCCTCGATGTCAACCGCAAGTCCCCGATTCCTATGCGCATCTGCTGCCATATGCTCCGAGATCATTCGCGAAAGTGACCGATTATCCTTCTTAGCTCTGAGAACAGAGCCGCCTGTCGCGCTGCTGCCCGATCCAGCAGTTGAAGTTGAGCCAGCGGTAGCTGCGGACGCGTTGGATTGCGCTCGCATGGCCGGCTTCGGTCGCGCAGTTGAAGGTGTCAGCGGCAGGGCCGCAGTTGGGGAATACGCGTCGAGAATCGAGGTATTGGAGTCAGTTGACGCTGATGTATTGCTGCGTTGTGGTGGCTGAAGGTGCTGTCCGAACTCCGACACGTTTTGGAGAATTCCTTGAAGAGGCTGTTGCTGGTGATGCATGTATGTACCAGATCTGTCGTGCAAGGAGACTTGATGGTGAATGGCTTGCCCTTCTTGACCTATCCTTGGGTACAGATGTTCAACGACGTGATCGTTGAACTCGATCTTGGTAGGACTCTTCACGCTCGGAGCTATCATTGCGTGACCATGCGTGCCAACTTCCGAGGTGGGAGAGCTGGCTTTGGTATACTGAGATATGCGGTCTGCGGCGTCGAGAGGCATGGGCGCGTCGTACAATTGATGGCGCGTCACACCTCCGTCATCGAGGCCATGCGTCGTGAGATGTGGCAGACCAGGCTGCTTGCGCTGCCTTCTTGATCCAGAGCCGCCAGCGACGACGTTGCCATGCTCGTCGATTATGTATGGGCTATCTTCATATATGCTACCCAGCTCGCTCTGTCTTCTGCGTTGCGAGATGGTACGCCGTGCAGACAGAGCACGGTGTATGCTGCCTGCTACACCCACAAATCCGCGCACTGCGTCAACGCCAGGATCTTCGAGGTCCAGATTGCGATCCTTTTCATTGTCGACGTCGTCGCCGTTACCGTCCACTGGTCGACCGCCCCTGGTAGCTGTACTTGCGGCCCGCATCAAAAGCGTGCTTTTGCGGTCAAGTTTGACCTTGTTTTCAAGCTCTTGTGGGTCGATCTTGCTCATTTGCAGCAGTGTGATACCACAGCAGATCACAAAGAAGCCGAATACCACCGTGACGATATCTGTAGGGCTCGCCTTGAAACCCTTGTGCAGAATGACATCGGTAACAAGCGTTCTGAAGTGAAATTCACTTCAGGAGGCTTGCCTTGACAGAAGAGGTGTATGCATGACTGAACTCACGATGCTGTGAAGATAACATAGTAGGTGGGAGTGACCATAGCTGTATTGAACAGCTCCAGTGCCTTGTTCAGGTAGTTGATTTCCGTGAGAAGAGTGACCACAACTACACGGAAATGGCACATAATCAGCCGACAAGTCAGCAAGCAATCGCGTCTACTCTACGTACCAAACACAAGCAAGAAGTAGATGAACCAATTCTTGAATTGATTGTTGCCATTGATGGAGGTGACTATGCTTGAGCCGAGTCCGCTAGTACAGACGACGGAAAGACCGCCGATGAGGGAGCAAATGAGGATCTACAGGCGGATAGGAGGGGAGCGAAATATCCACTCCGTCAGCAAGCGTCGTCTTGCCTTCGCAAAAGCCGACACTCGCGCGCATAACTCACATATACAAGCATGTTCTTCTTGCCGTATCGCGGTCCAGCCCAAAACATGAGTCCCAGCGAAACAACGATAACAATGGATCCAAAAGCAAGGAAGCCAGGTCCAAGAAAGAGCGCTTTGAATTCATTGATGGTTGCTGAAGTATGCTGTTCCGGCCCATTCAGCGCGATGATCACCGCCCCGAGCACGCAAAGAACACAGCCGATCTTGCCAAAAAAGGTGAGCTTTTCCTTGAGAAAGATTGATGAAAGCACAGCACTGTCGCAGTATAGTTAGATAAGCTGGACATAAAGCTCTTCTCCATTGCTCTCACCAGATCACGACCGACAGGGCGCCCATGGGTGTGACCAAGATGGCTATTGATCACGATAGATTAGCATGAAAGAAGTCTGATTGTGCTTTCAAAGAGGTCTCACCGTCTGTGAAGGCGTATGCGACTGTATTCGCCAGCTCCCCGACAATCATCACTGTTTGCTCGGCTTAGCCCATCATGCACATCCAAAGTAGCGTTACTCTTTTCCTTACATGTCATGCCTGTCCACCACATCGGAGACTTGAGGTAAGCATGGCCTTCACCAGCCACAAAGCCAGATTTCTTCTGCATCGCCAACAGGCTAATCATTGAAATGAGCAGCACGTTGTCAGGCCGACTTCGCCCCGAAATTATGGAGGGAGCAGAAAACTCACCCCTTTTTCTTGAAGACGAAGCTTGAGCCGATGAAGAGACCCGAAGATATAGCCAAGATCAGACCAACAACCTATGAGAAAGTTACGAGGTAGAAGCAGAGGCTCAGCCAGGAACATATATCAAGGAATGCGTCACGTGACGTTAAATTGTCGTCGAATGGCCACAGGCGGTGCAGACGAAAGCTTGCAATGTGTTTGACACTCACCCTATAGCTCGCGGGTCTTTCAGACGCCTGAGCTGCGCTCCCTCCCGTTGCGGAAGCAATGAGGCTCTCAGCGCTTGCCGATGCGCTGCTTGCAGATGCCAAAATGCTCGAAGCACTCGCGAGGGCAGAAGAGATGGATGCCGAGGACGCTGCGGCGTCCATTGTCGTGCTTGCCGCTGTGGTCTCCATAATACGTACGGTCTAATCGGACTAGAGAGCGGATCTTGCTTGCGCGCGAGAGGAATGTCGCTAGCTTTGCAGTAAATGTGACAGCACGCCTCGTTGCGCCTCTTGCCACCTTGTTCAGCACGGCTCGCTCGATGTGTTTGTAAGTTGAAGAGCAGGTCGATGCGACACGGAGTATTCGCGTGCTTCCTTGCGGACTGATAAGTCCTCCTGCGCTGGTTCTTGGGGATGTTGTCAATCCAGCCTCCGCGTTGATGCGTTGACGTCTTAGCTTTGGCGTGCGGCACGAGCGACCCAGCTGCAGATTCGAGTGTGTCACAGCGCTTGAGAAGTGTCGGGGTAGCTCTGATGCCAGATAGAAGCGAGTAGGCCGTATATAGATTGGTGCCAGTCCCTCCAGGGCGTTGTGTGTCCAGATGGCAATCTGCAGCACTGGCAGAATCAGACGCGTCCGGCGGGTGTTGAGGACGAGACCTGATCAAGCTGTGACAACGAGCAGAAAGCTGTCCTTGAAAATCAAGGCTTGCAGTTGACGCAGATGAAGATCTGTAGCGAGGCTGCTCCTGAGCCTCTCCTTGCCAGTCGATGGGCCTCGAGTGGCTGGCCGTCCTTGCGTCGTCCTGCTCTCCAAGGCTGCACTGCCACCGCGTTGGACCGTCAGGCAGACTTCTCCGAGCTTCGGCTCCCGCGTGCAGAATGAGCGTGTGCCAGCGTATATGGTTACGACGAGCACACGAACGCTTGGTGGCTTCAAAGGCAGCAGTGCGTTGGAAGCAGACCGACAGCGCGAAGCTCCACCGTCCAGAAAAAGTGACACACACCTCCGCAGCAACTTGCCTTCAGACCACAATAAAGTCAGACTCGTGTTTCAACACCTGAGCAGGTCCAGAGCTGAGCAAAACGCGGACTGTCGAGGGCTCACCCCAACATGCAATAGTGATAGCCTGGTCAGGATCATGGCCAAGAAGGCCAACCTCACACGGCCACAAGGCCCTGCTCGGGCGCCGCCTATTCCCAACAAGTGCGTACAAGCGCCCAACAGGAGGCCATCCATCCTAGTCTGCCTAGCTGAGACCTTCACTTGCTCAGAGAGCTCATCCAGCGCATGAACTTCTTGCATCAAGCATCTGCCCTCCTCAGCAGCGCAATCTACAATCCAGCTGCGGCAGGACCATCGCAGACGAACTCTGCTACTGCTGCTACTGCTGCAAAAGCGAAAGAAAAGCAGAAAGAGACCAACAAGCTTGCAAAGTCGACGCGACTACTTGATACTCAGCCTCCGCCGGTGGCCTCTACCTCTACGTGGACTGGAGATGTACCCTCACTTCTTCATTACACGGACTTGTGGGCTGGTCCGCCCTCTGAGTTTGCCTATTCGTATCCCAACTATCCCATCCACCCCTACGTCCACGACCCGTACTGGGAAGACGCCTATGCGGCTCAAGGGTACGGTGGATGGTCCCCGGGCGAAAGCGAGTGCGATGATATGCTTGCATACGTTGACCGGGCCAGGGCATACGACGCCAGAGTAGCAGAGCGGCAGAAACTGCAGGATCTGTTGGAGGGAAAGTCATCGAGAGCAAAAGTTCCCCGTTCCCAAGAGCCGCCGAAGCCTACGCGAGCACAGATCTGGCGGGACCAAGGCCTGTCAGACGAGCAAATCAAAGTCCGCGAGCGCCGTATTGAGCAACGGCAAGCGCGCCGGGCTGCAAAAGCCAAGCTGCCTGCACTGGTTGTTGGTCATGTTGACGGGCCATCCAAGGAAGATGCTGCATTCACAAAGCTAGATCACATCACCAAAGAAAATGGATTGCAAGCTTCTCTCGGTACCCTGACCAAGTTTTTGTCGGTGGCAAAAAACCAGCTAAAGCACAAGCCGCAGCTGTTTCATCCTTCACAGCTTGAAAACCGCAATCTTTCCAATCACTATGTGGCAGACATTCGGTCTATTGCCAAGAAGAGTGTGATGCGGATGTGAGTTGGCTTTTCCCGACAATCCATTGTGTCACAGCTGAATATGGGGATTTTGTGGCATTCCGACGTCTAGTGATCCGAACGTGAAGCGAACGATGTGCAGGAACTGCAACGCTCTCCTCATACCCGGCATCACTGCCACTGTTCGAATCAAGCGTAAGCTCATATGCCTTGATCTTCGGGTTGTGCAGTCAGCTAATAGGCGACCGCGCTTCCTGCGACTACTGTTTCGCACGCGGCCTCTGCCTAAACAGCTTCCAAGACTCACGTTCACACTATCAGCACACGCTGTACAGCGTGCAAGGTCACTCGACATATTCCCGCACCTCCAATCTGGGCTAGTATAACAGCAGCGGGCAAACAGGAACAAGAATCGGCGTCGCATGCGTCGCTGCACGACGCCGACATGCATCAAGACCAGCATGATTTCTCAGTCAGCCAATCAAGGGACGTTACCACTAGTATCTCCAGCTCGCGCACGCTGTCTGAGGAAGGCGTCACTCTGGACGTCGACAAGACCTCGGTCCAAAGTACCACCGCGGGCGGTCTCAGCATCAATACGAGCGACTCCACCGTCAATGCACCCTCGGATACAAGAAAACGGAAGCACAGCAATGGAGTATCACCAAAGTCGCGCAAGAAGAAGAAGCAGCATTTCGATCCCATTGTGCCGGGCACTAAAGGGCAGTATGCGCAGCTTCGCTTCCATGAACGGTCAGAACATGCAGTCGCTAAGATCAGTAGCACCTGAAGAGCTCAAAGTCATGTAGCATAGGATTTGGAATAGCGTCTTCCACCCTAGCTAGCTTTGATTTAATGAATTGAGCATTGCAACAACAAGGGGCTTGCGACACAAGCATACGCTACAAGTACACTGTGCACAATTTACTTCCCACAACGTAAGGTTCAGGTCTGGCTCTAATTGCTCTCATTGCGATAGATGGTAACTTCTTGTTGCTTGAAATAGCGCCGATTTTCCTCGTCGATGAGAACGAGATTGAGGTAGTAGCGAGCTGAGAACTTCTTGTTGACATCCCGGAATGTGGGCGTCAAATCGAAGCCGCCTAAGAATAACCGGATGGGTATTGTCTCGCCACGAGTTGGAGCGCCGTCCATAATCTCGAACTTGGTAATTGTCTCGCTTTCGTTGTACTGATTTGGCGCTACAATTGCAAGGTCGTCAATGACCTTATGGCAGGGCAGGAAACCGATACTTGCCACTCACGAGCACCGGTCGTTTCTCTCCGAATGATTGACAACTCCATATGTTTGATCTTTATTCGCACGAGCAAAAAGTATATCTTGCCAACAATGACATCCTTGAGATGGTATCTGATTCAAGCAAGTATCGGCTCGATGTTAGCAGAAGATTCTGTAGCAAGAGACATTTTTGCAGCTTACCTTGACTTGTTATACTCGAACTCGATATGTAGACAATCTTCAATACCGACTTCCATCTTTATGCTATTGTTCGAATCTGGGGGCATCGTAAAGCTGTGCACCCAAATGTCGCGCTCCTTGATGACCTCTGCTGTGCGTTTTGCAACCGACACGCGCACAAAGTAGCGCAGCTTGACGTTGATGCCATTGTAGGACTCGTATTGCTTCTCGACGTTCTTGAACTCAAAATCCAGCGTCTGGGCGCCACGCAACTCGCCGGCGGCGAGTAGCTCCTGAGACATTGACAAGAACTCATAATGATTGCCTCTGTCATAGAAGAGGTCTGAAAGATGTTCGAGGGTTTGGTGAAATCAACAGCGGCACAAGTTTAGGTGAATGGCAGCGCGTGTGAGGTGTTTTGGAGCGCAGGTCAGATCACGCAAGGTCCTCAGCAAGGTGTTCGCACGGAAAGCCACATGGCTATTAGAGACAGACGCACCTATACTGCCGACGAATTCCACCTTGATGCCATCGTGCTTGATTGCTTTGCCGTCCTTCGTCCGCACAACGACCTATGTGCGCGAACAGCCACCACAATCAGTTGACCAGGCAGTGTTGCGGAGCACGCGTCAGCCTTTGCGCAGAAGCTAGGCAGTCGCCACTACCGCTCTTAAGCGACGTGCTGTCTGCCGTATTGGCGTGCCCTTACCTGCCCTCGTACGCTCTCGCCATCGAAGTAGACAGGACACGTCTCTTTGCGGTCCTTCTCGCCCTTGACCTCGACAATCTTGCGCTCGTCCTCCCCGTACAGGTGGACGTCGGCGTCCAGCCCCAGAGAAAAGGATGGCAGCCACGACATGTTCGTCGCGCAGCTGCTGTCACGCAGTGAACCCAAGTCAAGCCTAGCAACACGAAGAGGTGGTCATGCACGGGGTGCGATCGAGTGCGGCCTACGCTCAAGACGATGCGGGTTGATAATTTCCTGCTAAGCTGTGATGGATATGTGCTATACAAATAGCAATGGTACACTGACGCTCCACTTGCAATGCTACCGCCTGGTGGTACATTGGTTGTGCTGGATGACCTAGAACCTGGCCTGTAGAAGCACGTGCCTTCGTTTTGAATGCGCTCCTAACATGGACTTTCTATGGAACGTTCGAGGAGAGCGCATCAGATGCTGCCTTCTACGACGCCTCGCACCAGCTCGAGAAACTCAAAGGCTGCGATGTCTCGGTTCTTTCCGCCTCCACCTGACGCGCTCGAAATAAGGTAGGTCTCCCAGATGCCTGCGATGCTCTTCTGAATAGCCTGGTCAAAAGTTGGGGACACGCCTCTCTCTTCCTCTGCCTCGTAGCCATTCACATGTCCATTGGTTCTGAGGTAGCCATTGGAGCGATGAGAGGCGGAATTGCGATGATCCTCAGCATCTCCAGGAGACGTGGACGATACCCTCTCGAGAGAAGATTGCAACGTTGCAAGGAAAGGATCGTGTCCATTGCCATTCGTAAAAGCTCTTTCGGAAGTCGCTTCAAGAGCACCATTAGCATTCTCCACAAGTATGCGATGCTGCCCATGTGCCGATGGTTCTTCAGCACCGCCCTGCTCTGGCTCAAAGAGGTAGGTGCGGTCTTGCGAATGCATATGTTGGAGACTGCCATAAATTGAATGATTGTCACCGGGTCTGATTGTATCTGCTCTTGCACGATCCACTCTTTGCGTCTGATTTTCATCCATGCTCTCGCTGGGATGGTCGCCTGAATCCGGGATACTCGACTCTATAGCATCGTCCCCATAGCTTGCCCAGTAATCATTCTCCTTGCTCTGTTCATCGCCCTGCTCTTCTCCTGCATCGGCGTCGCTTCCTTCGCCCTCGTCTCCGCTACTGTCAACGCCAGCCCAATAATCCTCTGGATCCTGTTCCACGCCCTCCTCGCCTTGCAAGCCCCGTGAGCTCTCCTGCAATTGTCTCTGTTTGTCTTCCGCCATACGTCGTCTGACTTCTTCAGAGTCATACGGGTTCGCGTTCATGCTTGAAGATCTTTCATCTTTGCCAGCTTCGGTATTCCGGCGTCGCCCGCTTGCCGACTCTAGCCGTGCTAGAGCAGCATTTGCTTCATCAATGGTAGCATGCCACGCTCCTTTGTCCGTGTTAATCTTCGAAGTAGGCAGCTGCAGGTCATAGAAAGCCCAGCTGCTCTCGTCGCGCGTATTGTCGGCACCTGCACGAACGCGGGGCTCTTCATGCGACTCTTCGCCACCGCTCTCTGGATCTGCCGCCTCCTCCCAGACAACGAGGAGAGCAAGAGCGAGTTGTTCAGCTCCAGAAGTAGACGCGGCGACATCGTTGCTGATGATCAATCGAGCGACAAGTTTGCCCTCGTCGTGAATGGTGCGCGAATAGACGATCTGGTTGTCCGCGGAGAGCTTGACGTCTTCAAGCCAGCTGGACGCCAGCGCTTCACGTCTGCCCTCGACTGCATCCTGCACAGACACATCTGATGTGGCTTGAAAGTAGGCTGTCGGCGTGTCTGGCGTAACAGACAGGTAGTAGTGCCGTTGCAGTGCGCTTGACGAGAGCGCGGAAGGCGGTAATGCAGCGTCGGAGCTAGCTAGCAAAAGCGGCAGTATCGACACTGCGAACGGCAACGGAGATGGAACGCTCGACCAGTCTTCAGCCATACTGCTTGATGAGTGTGGATCAGAGCATGGTTTGGCGCGGTGAGTGTGGAACGGTTCGTCAAGCGCGGAGCAAAACGTAAATACACGGAAGCGTTTGCCACAAAGGACCATCATACAATTCCGACAATTCTACCATATCATGCAGGACACCCAGAGAGAGTACGGATTGGCGAGCTTAAAGCCATGTACGAGCGCAACAAACGGTAGACCACAATAGTGCAGGCCAAAAATGCTTAGAGTGGCAAAATGACCTTGCCATCGGTTATACAGCCGTAACTACTTTTCCAATTACGCACAATAGATGAAAATGTCCATGTAGCTAGGACAAGTGCTCCTTTCGGCTCTGTCATAAATATGCACCACGAGAGCCCCGACGAAAGAGAACATCCGGGTCGTTACTTGCACAATGCATTTTGTCTTGTACCGTGCATTTAGCCGCCCTGAGATTAGTTGGGAGGTCTTCAAGCCAGACACAACTCTGGCCGAAGAGCGCACCAGTGAGGCTGAAGCGGCTTGGCAGCAATGCCTCGTTGGACCTACAAAGTCGAAAAGCAGAGAGAAAGATAGTCACTCATCGGTAATTGGGAACCGTTGACAGAGCTGTAGACAAAGCGTACCATTCGATAACGCAGGTCGTGAAGTCTGCCAAGCGCCTCAGTGGAGTTGAGGCCTTGGTTATTAATGCCTTGTTCGCCGAGCCAGTAAATTTCGCCGACTGCAGCTAATCTTGGCCATAGCAGCGAGTCTACCACGCTTGGACCTGCTTGCTCCGACCACAGCGCGCCCATACCTGCATATTCGCGTTAGCAACCTGTTGACAATATGTCTGGACGCTCGCGCTCACCGCCCAGAATGAGCGATTGCTCAGTCGAGGTGTAGTTCTGGAACGATGAATACGAGTCGTAGGTTGTCCACCAGCTAACATAGCTGCACCACTGTTACTGCACGTCAGCACGAGCAGTAAGCTCTTAGGGTATGGTCACTACGCTTACTGAAGACCCTGGGCCGACCCATCCACCCATGCCACTGCCACCGGAGCAGGCAATACTTCAATGAATACGAACAAAGTCACATAGGAGGCCAGGCCAAAAGGAGCTCACCAATCTAGATAATGGGAACTGTAATCGACTTGGATAGTCCTGTAACCCGCTTGCAAGATCTGAGGTAGTGTTTCCGGGCCTCGCCAAGCTGTGACGATGACGTCGGGGCGCATAGGGACAGCTTCTGCACCGATAGCCGTGTCTTCCCAGATGACAGGGACTTTGCCAGCGTCGTAAACCGTCTCGTGGGTCTTATTGATAAAGTTTCCGATGGCTTGCAGTATTGTCTGATTGCCAGAGCTGAGGGCCGCCTGTATGGAAGTGTCGTTCTCGTAGCATTTGAGATTGATCTCGTCACCGCCTGTACTGAACAACGTTCCTGGCAAGTACTTCATGACTTCAGAGTAGATCGTCTGTACTAGCTTGATGGCCTTTTCCTCGGTCGGTCTGTCAAAATGCAGATCAGCTGTCATGTTGGAGCTGAGAACCATCAGTCCAAAGAGCTCACTTGAGTTGGCCAGGGTTGGGTTCAGCCGCTGGTACCCAAGAATTTGTCGACCGGCATGAGCAACCTGTTTCCGACCACTCCTAGCGCAGAACTCACCGACAACCGTCCAATCACCATCTACGCATGCGACGAGGTCGGGATAGCTTGCAGCAATCGAAGCTGTGTGTCTGGGACTGTAACGCAGTAAGGCGAAGGTCAGTGTAAGGCGCGAGACGACGATCATCATCTCAGACAAAACCCTCTTACGTGTCTATCTCGAGCACGACTTGTATACCAATAGCGTTGGCGTACTGTACTACCTCTTTTACAGTGTCCAGGGTATAGACCATGGATGGTGAATATGCAGCTTTGGCCGACAGCTCGGGTAGACTGGGGATTACAAGCGGCCACGATTGACTGCGTATGTGCAGGACGGATCAGAACCTGAGTCACTGGGTGGATGAAGAGGGTGTGTACCTGTCTGTGATGTGCCAGTGGAAGCTATCAGATGACATAGACAATGCGGATGTCTCAGCAATTGTAATCATCGTCGAGTTCTGTGACTTACTAGTTCATCTTAGCCCAGCTCATGGCGTCAAGCGTTCGCTTGATGTCCTTGACAGGATAATAGTTTCTGGCGGTGTCCAATAAGTGTCCGCGAACGGGGTGTGCAGCCTTGTCTGTGATGCTGTACGGTGCATCGCGAATGTACTGAATCTTATCGCTTTGCGTAGTGTACACTAGCTGAGTGAAAGTTTGCAGTCCGCGCAAGAAGCCCAGTGAGGTAGATGCATTGAGGTGAGCGACCGAATTGGTGAGCGATATTTGCAGAGTATAGCTTTCTTCTCGCTCTTCGAATGGCAGATTGATCTCAGAGGCGATAGACTGCATCTGCCGCTTTTTTAAGCTCTTCTGCTTCACCGAAGCTTTGCGACGTAGTTGTTGAGACCTTCCTTCGGCAAAGGAAGCTTGCACATTGAGTTGTAGGAAGTACAGCGTGTTACGCGAGTTTCGCGCGGCTTCCTCCAATTCATCCAGGTTGACGACCAGCGGTGCCAGCTTGTCGGAATTCAAATACTTGGCGGCAGAATTCATTACAGCCTCTACTCAAAGCAAGATGTGGGTCCACACAATCAGTCTCTATGCATGCAGATGCTCCAGCCGTGACCACGTGACACTCACCAAGGTCATCTGGAAAGTCCGTATTCGTAGGTGGAATGATGGAGAAGGTGCTGTGGAGCTTGATGGTCTGATTGCCAGACGTATACTGAGAAGGGGCGGGCCATAGCGCGTGCGTTGTGCGCAGCAAGCAGGCAAAGCCGAGCGCGAGTGTCGTGTGGAGATGCATCATGAGTGGCTGATCGGCTGCTTGCAGGTCGTGAATCAGACGAGCGGTCAGAGGCGCGTCCTATCTTGCGGGGCGCTGCAAGCCGCACGTATGGTCAGTTGGTGCGAAGTCAGAGGCCGTCGCTGGCCTTGCTCCTGTTTCTGCTCCCGCGGGCAGGTCTGGTGTCCAAATTCGGTTCGAAGCTATAGTCGGTGCTGCCCGGCGTCTCTGCCTTAGCCTGCATGATGCATGTGCACGTCTCTGTTGGGTTGTTCAAGCGGCTTGCGCTTCCACAGCATCATCAAAGCACGCAGATAGAGTGCCTCTCGACCTGCAAGTCTGGATGAGACAAAGGAGCGCAGTTGCTCGCCGTCTGATGGCCGTATATGCGCCACCTACCCAAGCAGCCACACTGGACTTGTGAAGTCACTCGTCCGTTGGTAGCAGCACTCAGTGCCAATTTTATGCCGCTGATCTACGATGTAGCGATTTGGCCAACATATCGTAGAACGCCTGTCGATTTCGGCCGTCTTCAGTGCATATCAAGTGCGCAGCGCAATGTGCTGTTGCTTGCTTGCAAGGCGAATGTCGCCCCTCATACAGAGCATGCGCAGCCAAGATGCCGCTTACTGCTAGGCTCCTATTAGCCAGGCATGGTGTCTCACGGCTAGATTCTCTATTGCTGCAAAGTACGACTGAAAGCTTTGCTGTACTCTGCCATTCCTTGACAATTGTCTGCTCGTATCCGGTTGGCCTGTAGTGGTGTAGAAGAGACGGAAGGGGTCAACCAGCTGTATCAGACTTGTATCTCATCTTGACAATGCGAAGTCCACTTACGTCTGGCAGCCACCCCTCGATGGCCTTTATCCGGCTTGCATTGGCAGGATGCGTAGACAGGAAGTTTATGCCGGGCCCACCACCGCCTTCAGATTTCTGCATGCGCTCCCACATGTGCATAGCTTCGGCAGGGTCGAAGCATGCTCGACTGGACAGCCTCAAGCCGATTTCTGTTAACGCATCCGGCTTATCAGCTCTGCCTCGAACATAAGTAGAAACAGCTTGACAACCCACGATCTGCTTCTGTCTCGGCACTACGCGAATTTGGCAACGTCATGAGAACACCAATGGCGGATTGGGAGAGACCAGGGTCTATGCCAAAGACGAAGCTTGCTAGGTATTGCAGAGCCAGATAAACTTTTTGCGAGCTCATCCGTTCTGCGCCGTGTCGAGCAACTTGATGTGCCATCTGACAGGAAATGAGTCTTCAGCTGAACTCGTGTCTCTAGAGTATCAGAGATGGCCCACTTCGTGACCGAGGACTGCTGCCAATCCATCTTCATTCGCACACACGGGCAAGATGCCAGTCTGATTTCAATGCTCAGCGAAGCGTGTCAATGGCAGATTGTGTAAGAGCATGACCTACGAAAACGAAGATAGCTCCGTTGGGAAGGACGAACCTAGGACAACATTGTATTGCCTTTCAGTACAGAGGTGCTGTCAGATGTCGTGGGCGTACGCAAAACCTACGCATTCTTCGTTTCCGGTTCGTCGATGACGCGCACCTTCCAATTTACTTGAGGCGCCGCGTGGTCCTGATCAGCGGCATGGCCTGGATTTGATGCTATCGCACCGCTGCCTAAGCCATTAGCACGGATGATGCGATCTGCCACTCGTTGAACAAGTCGGGTATTTGGGTGACTTTCTGGCAGGATTGACCCTGCATATTGATTGAGGATCTCTTGCATAGCCTAAGGGATATGATGTACGTCAGACAGAAAATCACTGAATAATGACGAGCTAACACTTACGGCCTCTCCCATCTCCCTTTCCGAGACCACGGCAGTATCCATGAAACGGTAGCGGCCAGTCTCTGTTTTCTCCAAATGGTAGACTGTAAAGGAGGAGATTGAATGTCCAGGATTCAGCGGCCAGTAATCCTCTCGTGGCCTCTCCATCTCGTTTGCGAGTCTGCTGCATACCATAATATGCGCCACCTGCTCCTACCGCCACGTATACGACCGGCGGGGCATTCTTCACGCGGTATGCTAGATTGGCGCGCGGTCCAGAGCTTGCTGAGCTTTGTCCGAAGCGCTGGTAGGAGGCATAGCGAACATTTGGACGGTGCGGCTGCGGTTGTTTGAGGGAACTCCTTATTCCAAGCCGCTTGAAGAGTTGCCGGGTGGCCATGATGCGCACTGTATAGCTGGGAGCCTTACAAGGCAATTCAGTGACTCTCAAGGCTGAGTGTGGAATCTGAAGAATAGTTAATACAACCGTATAAGCTGGGCCAAAGGCAGCGAGAGGTACAGAAGCCTGCGCGCGCAGGTCGATCGTCTTGGATCGCCTTGGGCCAGCGAGTAGACCTCGTCATCAAGACATCATCAAGATAGTCGACCAGTTACTGAACATGTCGATCTCACGGGCAATATTATCAAGGACATTATCAAGATGCGAGCTCTGCTCATATTCGGCGAGAGAAGCGACGATGCTCTCGCGCACACCGCGACAAGCAGTCGCAGGCCTGCATACAAGATCTACAAGTAGAGCCGCTGTCCTGCCGAACCCGCCAAGCTGGACTGCACGCCTGAATTCTTCACCAAAGTCAGGGTCTTCGTCATCACGGCATTCCATTTCAAACACGCCTAAATGGGGCGAAGAAGGCATCGCGGCTGCACGCGAACGATACGAGGCGAAGTACGCGGAGCGGTTGAAGCAGAAGGCTAAAGAGTGAGCTATAAACGCTGCCAGGCTGCGGATAAGAGTATCGCGTAGAGCCTGAAGAGGTTTGCTGATTCGCTGTCGACCTTCAGGCAAGGCTTTGAAGACGTCGATGAGCTAAAACGAAAAGCGCTCGACGAACTCAAGCTAAATGCACGCGCAAAGGACATCTTGTCACGACCGCGTTCACAGAAATCAGCTTTAAATCAAAAGAACGATGCCGGAGTGCAGTCAAGTGCAAAGCCGCAGGCACGAGAACCTTCGAATCAAACCTCTGGAAATGCCGCCACCACTTCTACGGCTGCCCAGCCTGCTGCACCGCAAAAAGCTGCCTCAACTAGGTCATCAAAATCTCCTGTGCAGGTGCGTTCACAATAGAGCTTGATACTTAAGATAATACATGAATTGGAATTGACTGACACACGTGCCGTCAGCCCTTGTCCGAGATCCTTGATCTACCAAAACTGCTTCCACAGTCTGCCGATGCGATTGCGACCATCTGGAACGGTTTTCACCAGATGCAAGGTCCAGATAGCCGAACCCTCTCTGCTGTCATACCGTATGGGATCTACAAGAAAATGGAAGAGCTGGGTCGGCAGTATCCTCATTTCGTCGTGCCTTTGCCCCGAGAGGTATTGGACGAGCAAGGCCAGAAGCGCGAAGGTGCAGAGATACACTTTCTGGTTCGTCCACAGTGTGATTTTTCCTTGTCTTCTGCGGAAATGGCTGATTGGCGGGCATTCCTCCAGCAATGGGCTTTCCTCCCAAAAGACGAAGCGAACCCGAACGTTCCTGCCATTAGCACCGTGCTCTATACACCACTGGCGCTGTTCAAATCACAGCAGAACTTTGCGCAACCGCACGTCATACTCACGCACTACGCGGACTTGGTGCCATCCCACGGCATCGTTCTCATGCGAGGAGACGTGTCGGATAACGTGTCCACGACACCTGCGGATGCGCAACTCCTCATTCTTCGTCTACAGCAGTTCTACCAAGACAAGAACGAGACAAGGGCAAAATTGCTTCGACAATTTCATCATGAGCAGGAAAACTTTGATGTCGATGAGCTCATCAAGAGCACTGGCGCTATCTAATGATGCGCTCGCATTGTAGCAGTCATCGTCATAGCGCATAGACTTTCTGTACACCATCCACAATTCAACTTGAAAGGCCTTATGCATATTTGAGACGCAAAGTTGTGCGGCTTGATGGCCTGCGAGACCTACATTAGCGCCCTGAATCGTGCTCATTCCCCGAGAAGCGGGCAGGGCATAGGGTCAGTTCTGCTGCCTCGTGAAGGAATGGGCTAAGCGTGCAATCAAATTTGCTGCGACTGCTCCTACCGCATCGCAAGGAAGTGGTTCGTCAGCGCGAGGCGTAGCGCTCCACAGGCGCTGCCGTGACGCAGGAGGCCAGGCTGAGCCGTGGAGCAACGCTGGCGATGCGGGACGGCCCGTCAATTATGCATATAGGCTGACAGTCGAGCTTGCATTGCTGAAACTGATGCATAGAACGAGAGCATGGTCGCTTGCGCCGAGCGTGAATCATCTCCTTTGGTTCCCCCAGTCTCCCATGCTATATGGCTGCATGGTGATTCGGCATCGAGGTTGCCCATCAACTGCATGCCTCCATTTTCCACTCCATCTTGCTCCCTCGATGCTCCGTCTCCACGCAACGCTTGCTGACTTGTTCGCCCGCCAAAAAGAAAAAAAGAGGGTCGCGAAAGGCCGAAACTACGGTCGAGCCGATTGCACCAGAAAACGACATAGGAAAGGTGTTGGTGTGGTGTGATATCGCGCAATGCTGTAACAAGTTGAACTGAAGTCGTTGCCCATCCTCTCTTCTTGCGAGTTTTAGATGTTCAACTTTGTTCGCCTCCAGTGACGGCGCTTCATGTTCCAGCCCTGCTTGCACTCGGGCTTCAAGCGGTACCCTGGATATCACAAATAGAGACGCATGAATGCAGTCAGCGCACTGTACGCAGACGTATTGGCTGTCCATGCAGCCAGGCCTGCTTCGATCGCCTTTCTGAAAGCAGGCCTGCAACGTGCTTGCATAGACGGCTGCTACGCACATTGAGGAATAGGGCGGTTGACCTTGGAGGCCTTGGCCAATTTGACCTTTGTGCGGTAGCTCTTGCAGGATGGCTGCGCAGTGGGACGGGTCGCATTGTACCGTGGGCCATATGGCATTATGTCGATGTCGACCAGGCGCACGCAGAAGAAGGAGGAAGCACGCCGTCAGCGCAGTGCTCCAAGAGGCAGCACTCTCTATGCCACGATGCACTCACCATGATGACTGCTTTAACTGGCTTGCACCTGTGGAGCAGCACTGTGAACACGCCTGCGGGCTCCCTCTCCCTGAGCCTGCGAAATGGGGAAGTTTTTGTGATCGGAGGTGGCGATTTGTCTCTTCGAGGGAAGGCTGGCTGGGCAAGGCGAGATTTGGGAAAGAAAGGCTCGGATCTCAGAAATACGTCTTCGAGGATTTGAGATGGACAACTCTAATCAGTCGATCTAAACGTCGGGGAACTCCATCAAATTCTTCCAAAACATGGCTTACAGTAGCTGGCCTTTCTCACTGACCAGTGACCTTGCAAAATAATTCACAAGCCTGCAATTGGCGATAGTCGCTAAGCCTGCACTTTTAAGCGCTCCTCGTTCCTTGTTTTTCTTCCACATCACCGTCTACCCGGTTCCAGAACTCCAGACTCCCCCATCGTACTCCTCGTAAACAAGATTGAAGGTCTCCATCAAGATGCCCGTCTAGGTTACAAGGTCACGACGTATCTCTTGATGCCGCTACATACGTGAAACAGTTGACATTCTGGCCATTGAGGTGTCATCCCACCGCGGGGCGAGCATTTGATTTGCATGGCTGAACAGCCGTTTCCATTTACTGCTGGATTCGATTCGGTACAGCCTCAGTGCATAACAAAGCCTTCAGTGAGCTCGTACAGCTACGTAAATTGCTAAGTGTCAAGACGAGTCAGACGATGCCACGACCATTGCGAGCGTTGCAAATGCAAAGCTTTTCTTCCAGCTGTGTTCCAAAGCTGAAAGCCTGTCAAATTGTCCTAAGTCTGTTGGGCCAAGCAGGGCAAAAGGCAGCCACGTAGGACTGGAGGAGCGAATCACTAGCTAACAGGTTTGTTGGACACCTCTTGCTTCTGATGATGAATCTGTCCGCTTTGGGACAAGCAGGGCGGTTTGACTTTGCGAAAAGTTCGGTAAAGAAGCCTGGCCGGCAAAGATTTTACCGTCACATATTCCTAGCGTGTAGCATTAGCTGGGACTTACAACGCTTCACGCAAGTTGCCAATAGCCTTTGTGAACACGGCTCATCAGCTGGTGGACAAACAAGCGCAACACCCTAACCCTTGCTACAATCCTGACCTGACTTCTCGCATACCAAGCATGGTAGGTCGTCCTAAAGTAATACGATTTGCCCAGTCCTCTCTTCGCGAGCACACAAGCAATGCTTTACCAAGTTTCCGTCAATGTAAGAGCAATGCATGTGGCGCCGATGAGATCACGTGGTTCGGCACGGGATTTGCCTTGTGCCTCTGGTTCCTAGCCTCCTCAGGTTCCAACAAACACACGACATGATGGTCAAGTCGGATCCCGCGTCTCAGTCAAACTACCTCAGCGTGCGCACGACGCACCTTGATTTGGACTGGCATGTCAACTGGCAGACGCGCGTCATCAGCGGATCGATCACGCACACGCTCAAGGCGGCACACGAGGGCGTTGATGAAGCTGTCTTTGACGCGTCGTACCTTCTCATCAAGACCTGCGGTGATGTAACGACTGGCTCGAAGCTCACGTATACCCTCGATGAGCGCCACCCGGTCATGGGCAACGCCTTGCGCGTGCGGCTGCACAAGAACCTTGACAAGGGCGAAACCACGCAGGTCAAGATAGAATACGAAACGACAGATCAGTGTACAGCACTCGGATGGTTGGAAGCAAATCAGACGGCTTCGGGTAACCACCCTTTCCTATACTCGCAATGTCAGGCCATTCACATGCGCAGTCTGGCACCGTGTCAAGACACTCCAGCAGTCAAGGCAACGTGTACGTCTATTCGCAATGGCATTGTTGGAGCCTTCTCCACAGACTACGTAGCTAATTGTCGGATATCGTACAGACGCTGCCAAGGTCAGGTCGTATCTCCCTGTCCTGCTGTCCGCACTTCGCGTATCCCCGCCGTCCGAACAGGCCATATCCATCGATGCCAACAAGGAAGTCGAATTCGTCTACAAGCAGCCAGTGCCTATTCCGTCGTACCTCATCGCTATAGCTGCAGGTGAAGTCGCATACAAGCGTGTTGGCAAACGCACCGGCGTATGGGCAGATCCCAAGACTCTCCCTGCCGCGACCTGGGAATTCGAAAAGGACATGGAGATGTTCCTAGAGAATGCTGAAAAGGTTGGTGAATCGACTTCTGTATTGTGGAAGATCATCTCTGACCTTAAGTGTGCAGATTCTCCCGCCTTATGAGTTTGGTGACTATGATGTTCTCGTTTTACCGCCAAGCTTCCCTTTCGGAGGTGCGTTTGGAACAGCCCCCCTGTTGGCAGACATCAGCTAATCTTCGTCACAACCAGGAATGGAAAACAGCAAGTGAGTACCCATGCACCTTGCGCTTTCGGGCAGCTGAAAGCTAAGTTTCTGTTGCAGTCTCACTTTCTTGACGCCAACGCTCCTAGCCGGCGATCGCTCACTCGTAGACGTAATTGCTCACGAGCTGAGTCACAGCTGGAGCGGCAACGATGTCGGGTGTGCCTCGTGGGAGCACTTCTGGTTGAACGAAGGGTGGACGACATACCTTGAGCGTATCCTGATCCGTCAAGTCCAGGGGGAAGCGGGCCGAGGATTCAGTTACATCATTGGCAGAAAGTCACTGGGCGACTCGTTGAAGGAATATGAGAAAGCTGGACAGCCCAATTATCAGAAGCTCGAGATTCCTTTTGCCAATGGCGAGGACCCAGACGATGCATTCAGCACAGTCCCCTACGACAAAGGCTCGAATCTACTACTACACCTTGAGCGAACGGTCGGTGGGCTCGATGTCTTCCTACCTTACGCCTACGACTACTTCAAGACGTTCCGAGGGAAGAGCATTACCACGCAAGATTGGAAGAGCCATCTCTTCAAATACTTTGGGGCACAGCCAGAAGGACAAGCACTGGTAGACAAGCTCAACACTGTGGAGTGGGCTGCATGGCTATCTGGCACAGGTCTAGATCTGCCGGTAGACATGAAATACGATACTACCTTAGCCGATGCTGCGTATGGCCTCGCTGCCAAGTGGGACAAGGCAAGGAAGGAAGGGGGTTCGCCATTCACAGAGAACGATTTGGCAAATTTCTCGAGCAGTCAAACAGGTAAGTCTGTTCGGCATGACTTCGCACGAAGTTATGACTGAAGGGATCCTCCGCAGTCGTATTCCTCGAAACTCTTGAATCATACGAAGCTCTGCCAGCCAAGTACCTGCAGGAGATGAACAGGCTCTACAAATTTGATTCCACGACAAATGCCGAAGTTCGGCTGCGCTGGTACAATGTCGCTCTCAAGGGCGATGGAACTGACTTCAAGCAGTCTGCCGCGAAATGGGTGGTCACAGTGGGACGTATGAAGGCAAGTCTTGCTCATTGTGGTTTTCACTTGCTCCGCTTATGCTAGACCACCGCAACAGATGTGCCGACCTGTCACAAAAGCACTGTTTAGAGTCGATCCGGATCTTGCTGTTAAGACGTTCAAGTCTGCCGAGTCTTTCTACCATCCTATCGCTCGAGCTCAATTGCGAAAGGTAAGCAAACATTCGCGTGTTATCGCAAGGCGGCATGACAGGCTAAGCATCTGATCTTTACAGGACCTCAGACTGAAAGACTAGATCAGCTGGTAGTAAAGTGTATATATAGAACGATAGTATGTCAATTGCAATGCTATGGCGGTTCCACTCTACGTCTACGCGAAGCACTCGACCAGAGCTGCACGCCACCAACGTCTAGTCGACTAGGGTCGCAACGCTTGCGTATTGCTGTGACCCGAACAGGTATCGAAAATCACAGCCATAGTGCACATTAGCAAGGCGATTGCACGCAGAAGCACAAGACTCCCGTGCAAAACGCCCAATACCGTTCTGCTCGCAGGACGAGTCCACAGTCGCTCCGATTCTGTGCCGAACCGTCAGCATCCATGGCCGTTAGATGGATAGCGCCGGCCTCTACACGGGAGAGTCCTGGCCAGTTGGACTAGTCAACGTGAACTCGAATCAGTCTCCGTCTGTGCCGCGAGCGAATACGGTTGGCTCTCACGAATATCGCCAGCAACACAATGGCAATCAGCACGCATCTCAAAGGCAATCGCTGCATGACACGAGCCTGAGGCAATCAGGATCTCCAGCAGGACAGACACAAGATGGCGCGCCTGGGTAAGTCTATGAGCTAGCTTTCAGCATTGGCTGTCGTAAATGTAGCCAGCTGACAGCACGTCTCGTGATGCTTAATCGCTGGCTAATTGCAGCGCCGGCAGGTCAACTGGCGACGCAGCCGCTCTCAACAATGACACAATCCAAACGCATCTACCGAACTCTGAGCCAGCAGCTTTACGCGGTAGGGGAGTCGTAAAGGGTCCACGCGGCTTCACGGGACGGGGTGGCAGAGGCAGTCATCGTGGCGGCGCCGGCAGGGAAGTCAATCCTGCTGCTCAGCTGTCACGGAACGAGACAACGCAGGCGCGCAGCAGGAGTGACTTTGGCATCAACAACTCGGATGCTCAGCACAGCGATTCGCTCAACCTTACTCCTGGGCAAGGAGCAGGAGAATCTAATCGCGGATCGCCGCACGTTCAGCGCGGAGGTTCACTTCACCGTGGCCATCGAGGGACACTCGCTCAGAGGGGCAATGCATATGGTGCAAGGGTTACTCACGCTGCTGGAAATGAGTCAGAGATCCGAGCATCGAACGAGATAGTCGGGCAGCGAGGACGAGGCGGAATAGGCGGCTTTCAGCGCGGCCAGCCCCAACGACCAGACGCACTCAATGCCAGGGGCGGCCGAGTGTTTCGAGGAGGCCGCGGACGTGGCACTCTCTTCCGAGAGTACGATGCCGACTTTGATCGCGGCGAGTCAAAGACCGCCGGGTCAAGAAGTGACAAACGCTTGTATCAGGCACCGAAAAATGACAGCAGCGCGCAAGCAAAGCAGACCGAGCGCGTAGCCAAGGCTGAGGCGGACGACACAGTAGCTTCTGCGCCAGCCTTCTCCGAACACGAGGATGCAGAGGCTTTCAACTTACTTGACGAGTCCAGTCACCACGACACTGTCCCTGAGACTGGCAACCGTCCAGGAATGATAAAGACCGGTATAGATGTCAAGGTAGCTCCGAATCAGCAGAAGAAGGATGTTGGAGGCAAGAAGTCCAGACAAAACGACAAAAGGACACCTCGGCACGCAGTAAATCGCTCGATCCCTGACAGTCAAAGTGCAGCCTGTGCAGGACCTAGCGCACGTGAGTACGACAGAAGCGAACGCGACGGCTCGACTACTGCAGAGGCGCTAGACCGGCCTTACTTCACGTCATCAACAGCCCAGCCTTCGCAAGGCCCCTCTACCCTCGGTGCACGCCCGGAGGCTGGTCACATACGCGTCGAAAGTCATGAGGCCAATTACACGAAGCGCGGAAATAGCGCGAGGCGTGTCAATGCATCACCAAGGAGCGCTGAAAGGCGGTCTGCTAGTTTCTCCCCAAAGCCTGCGCAGCGGCAATTGTTCAACCCTTCAAAGGACGATCCAGTGCGCTTTCCGCATGCCAAAGCCAACACGAGCTTAGCTACGGGCGGTGCGACGGATGTGCAGAAGGTCAATTCTTCGGAGCAAATCACACTTCCACCTTCCGACGTCCTGCACATTTCCATGCCTGGCTACAAGCCGTCTCAATCGATTCATGCCCCCCTGCACAATCTAGACTCATGTGTGTCACGATCCGGCGACCGTTCACGCTCTCGACACATTACACAAAAGTATCAAGATCTTGTGAAACTTGAAACGAGTGTTCTGGATGAAGATCGCTTATCGCAGTCGTCCGAGGTGAGCAGGTCAATATCGGGCATCGGGGATTGGCCCTCAGAGGGCCAAAAAGCTTTGAAAGGCGAGACTTACTGGGTTGCACTGATTGCCCTGCACCGGGAGTAAGCAGTTCCTCCCGTACGAAGTGAGATAGTCTGATTGAACTTCATGCCTCGTCTCAGAACCGCCGAGGCCTTCCAAGATCTCATGGAAGCATGTGTCGACATCAGACATCCGGCGACTATACACAGTATCCCTCAAAAACACGATCTAGCGAGACGAATGTGGCGATCTGCCTTTCAATTGCTGTTCAGTCGATTAATGAAAGCTCTGCGAGGACGTGACCTTCCTGTGGATGCCGACACAGGCGCCACTGTGGACGACGCTGATGTCTCAAGTCACTTTGTCGACTTCGTGCTGTACGCGTATCAGTTTTACACTGGTTTGCTAGCCCAAAGCAACCTCGGTGGCTTCCGATACGATTGGCTGGAGAACCTTGGGGACATCGCAAGCTACCGACTCACGGCGACCAAGCTGTTACTCGAAGCCAACGGCACCGCTTCCGTAGCTGTGGAGCCTAAATTTGGTCAATCTCTGGACAATCTGCTCGATCTGAACAACGTTGGTCCAGCCGAAACCTCTTCACACCGTGACAAGGAGGTTAAAATTCTTCCTCCGCGCAAACAACCGTTACCGCGAAGAGATCGAAAGAAAGGTTTTGCGGGCATGAAGCCTGCAATCGACAACGACCTCGAAGAACCAGACACACCCGGAAATAGTATAGGTGCTGCAGCTATCAACGATTGGGAGGTCGATGAACATGATACGTGGAGGCTCGTTGCCGAAGAGTGGTACTTTCTGGCTCTGGCGAACAATGCTAGCATCGGCCGACCACACCACAAATTAGGCATGCTCACTGAAAATGATGATCTGCGAAAGTTTTACCATATGATCAAGAGGTAGATATATCAAATTTCGCCTTCTGCACTTTAAGCTAATTCCTGTGGACACTGTAGTATCACTGTGTCCGAACCTCATTTCGAAGCACGTGGGGACCTGGCACACTTCCTCACCGCTACTCCAAATAGCTCTGCAGGCATGGACGTAAATCAGCAATCTCCTCTCACCACCTTCCTGCGTCTGCACGCCATGCTGTATCTGCCTACCGATCTCGATGATTTCGAATCCTTGCTCGAAAACTTTGAGCTCAGATTGTCAGATGCGTTTGACTACATGAAACTGCGCGCCGACCGACCGCGTAGGTCTACAAGAGGTCGCGAACGAGACAGTGCGTTCGAGCAACTGGTCTCGGATCCCACCTGGATCATGATGGCAGTCGTTAATATCGCCTCTATCATGCGATATGGGCAAGGGCATTCGCCTATGCAGACCGTGATCCAGGAGGACAAGCAAGATTCGCATGTCAAGAGATCGTATGGACGCGCCCCAGACAGCGGGGCACCTCGTTTCGATCCAACGCCAGCTGAAGCAGAACTTGCCGATCAAATGAATGGCCTCAATTTGCACGAGCAGCAAGTTACGAAGACGCTAGTTGGAAATGACGATGGTTTCACTCGAAGGCTACACCTTGCCTGCAGAATGACCTTCAAGCTATTAAATGTTGCCTTCAGGCACTCTTTCAAGCCTGAGGAGCCAGATTCCGCAATCAGTCCGTACATCACTATTATCATGACGTACTTGTCGAGCTTGGCCCCAAACGACCCAGCGATATCGACCATATTGCCAGAGGTTCCGTGGCAGTCTCTCCCATCTTCCCACAACAAGATACCGCAGTACGCGCGTCAAGAGAGCACGGATACAGCCTATCTTGTCGAAACCATCTTGCCAGAAGACTGGTGTATTCGAGGAATGGCTTGGAGCGGCCCGCTATTCACGCGCGGCTGCTGGGATGGCGATGTGGGCAATATCTACCGTGGAACAAATGGCGGCGATAGCGGCACACACATCTACTTGGCCCCCACAGGCGAGAAAGACGTGCTCGCAGCGAAATACGAAAGTCCGTCAGTGCCTCCGCACACGGGTCACCACGTCGAGATGGCCCCTCACCCTGCGAGCAATAAGGACAATGGCCACTCCAAGCAAGATGCGGGTGCTGGGACTGAGCGAGAGACCCTCAGCCAGCTGCGCTGGAAGAGATTGGCTTTAACCACGTTCCGACTTCTCCGCACTTTTCCTTTCCTGCGCATGGACGGCAAAAGTGGCTCGATCAAGCTTGACACCCCCGGGTTGCAGGACGCGTTGGCCTCGGCAAGCAAGGTTATTTTGCATGAGGCGACTGGAAGTATGCTCATGCTTGCCAACACTCCTGAAGCATTTCGGCCAAGCAAGAAAGGCGAGGTGATCGGAGTCTACACCAACAACCGACAGGCAAGGTCTTCAGTCAATGATGGCACATCCGAAAGCCCACAGTCACGAGAGCAGCAGCGTAAGCGTATGGCAAACTCAAGGATATCAGCCGTGCCAGGCTACACGACTATCATTTGCGATACAAGTCCGTTGCTCGAGAGCTTGGATGTCCTCACAGCCTTGGTCACAAGCAAATGCTGGACCTTGATTGTGCCTTTGGCTGTTATCATGATGTTGGACGAGATGCTTGTGCACATCAAGGAAGAGGCCAATGCGCCTGCTCAAGCTGTTGCCTTCTTGGAAGAGTCCATCAAAGCACACAGCGCGAATGTCAAGGTACAAACCAGCCGAGGCAACTTTTTGCGCGACTTGGCAATCAGACACGAAGAGATCGATTTTGATAACGGCAGTCGCGCCATGAGCAATACAAACGGTGCTCGCAACCTGAACGACGTTGTCATCAATATCGCGCTCTGGCAAAAGGACCACTGGCTGGACCGGCGCACCCTGCTTGGGCTGAGCACTACTCAGACTCACAGTCTAGGGTCCAGTAACAAGCGGGAGCCTTCAAAGCTTGTGTTCTTGACAAATGACAAGAACATGCGACACAAAGCTCGCGCCAAAGCGCTGGATGTGTGGGACGCAGCAGCACTCGAGGAAATTCTCAACCAACAGCCGAACGGATGACACGCCTTCTTGGACTCTTTGTGATCACACAATGACCACCACATCCTATCTGTGGCCAAGCCAAGCGGCTTCGCAACGGCACACATCCTCGCAGGTTGTCAATGCTGGCTTGCAGCGAAGCGGCTAAGCTCCAGCGCTACCCAGGTTTTCACCTTTACCCGCAGCAGCAGGCTGGGGCACGAGGAGGTCACCCAGCTTGCCGAAAATGAACCAAGCATGCGCAAACATTCGCAGACATCAAGATCCGGTTGAATTCTGTGCAGACCTCCTGGAAGCTCGCGTGCATGCGCACCGGCGCAGTATAAAACGCTGTATAGTATCCAAACCTGAACACAATTCGCTAGGTACGGGGTGAGACAGGACTGTTCGAGAAGCAGACTGTCCACGTACTGTAGTCCTAAGCTAGCTGTCGGCCGTACGGTTTTACAATACAGTGTGCGCTTTGACGATGTCATCGTACAGAAGTGGTCCGTGCATGGCCATCAATTTGACTCGCGGCGGATGCACATTTGTGGTTTCGGGCTGCATTCTCAGCTCGCGACAAACGAGCTTGTCACAAGTGTGCTGCTGAGCTTGCCTGCCTACCAAGGCGTCCTCGGATTTCGTAGACCCTTCAAAGGTACATTCAAGCGCGCTGACTAGGGCGACCTCGCCAGCTGTCCACGGTTTATAGACATAACGACGTGTTGAATCAGGCATTTTCTGGGAGAAGCGCGCACTCTTCACAACTGGACATACCCACGCTCTTTCACGGTGCAGGCTTCCAACGATGCCCTCTTCGAACAGCAACGGCGGCGCGACGACGCTCTCCCTCGTCGTCCATGCGAGCGGACTTATTGTCGTGTACTCGGTGTACAGTCTGTTGCAGGAGAAGATCATGAAGACAGGCTATGGTGAGTAGAGCATAACGATGCACCCTGCAGGCGGATTCGCTTGCGCTCGAAGCTCTCCTCGCCATCTTCATCGACGCGTGCTGCCTGAGCTTGATCGGAGATCCATTTTGTGAGGAACTCGCTAATGACCTGTGCTATGTGATGTCGACTACAGGCGAGAAAGATCAACACTTCACGTCGGCTTCTCTTCTGGTCCTCAGCAACCGCTGCTTCTCCTTGACAATAGGCACGCTCTTCTCGCTATTGCTGCCCTCGCGAGATGCCGCCACCACAGCGCGTGAAAGGTTGACGCCAAAATGGCCTGTAAGCTGGTCTCCACGGTCGACAGAGAGAGCAGAGACTGTTCTGATCGATTCATCTCATTCGCTACAGATGTACTCGTACCTGCTCGTCGCCGCTGCAAACTTCGCCTCCACATACTGCCAGTATGATGCCCTCCGCTTCGTGGGCTTCACTACCCAGGCACTTGCAAAATGCGCCAAGATGGTTCCTGTACTTCTCATCGGGCGCTTGTTCTACAAGAAGAGCTACAAAGAGAAGGAATACGTGCGTTAGAAAGCTAATGCATCTTTTCTACAACGCGAAAAGGCTGACAACCTTGCTCTCAAACCATATAATAGGTCGCTGGCGCCGTAGTTCTCTTTGGCTGCTTTGTATATCTGTCCTCTGGCCCGGCACCACAGCCAAAAGCTTCACATCATTCGACAGCATCATCATCATCGTCTAACAATCCCCTTGCACCCATCATCGGTGCCGTCCTCTTGTGCCTGTATCTTGGCTTCGATGGCCTCACCTCCACAACGCAAGAGCATTACTTTGGTAAATCAAAGCGTGATACCCCACCTTTGACACCAGGGGGACCGGTCCTCGACCAGATGGTATTCGTCAATCTCTGCGCCACTGCAATCAGCGCCATCATCTGCTGTCTCAACTGGTCGACCACAACCGAGAGCTTGTGGCTTGCCATAGCCAATCCGAATCTTTGGTTTGACAGTGAGGTTGCCGTATGTCTTCTACGCAAAACTCAATCTCTAACCGTATGACTCTGCTATCAACAGTCACTATGCTATCTGCAACAGCGACGCTTGGTCTCATCATCCTTTTCGATACTATCTTTGTACACGGCGCTCTGACTGTCGCAACAGTCATGACCTGCCGCCAGTTCTGGAGCATAATCATGAATGCTGGCGTCTTTGGCAATTTTGCAGCTGTTGGCTTTGGTGGATGGCTAGGAGGTGAGTGCTGCAGTTGCGTGATTGCGGATTGCCAAAAGTGCGAGCTAAAGTAGTCGGATGTGCGCTCGCAGTCGGCTTCGTGGCAGCCGGTGTCTGGATTAAGACCAATCGCGCCTTTGATCCTCCGAAAGCGCCATCAAACTACACGGCACTGCCTGGCAACGATGACGAGGAGAAAGATCGAAGTCCCAGCATTCCGATGGAAATGACGGCATCTACCACAAGTACTTCAGCCTCAACAAGGGACAGTCATGAATTGCCGCTTTACGAAACTGCTGGTGCTGCTCATAAAGGCAGCCCTTATTCAAGAAGCACGCGGCTGATCTTGGCGCAATACGGAGTTCCACTATTATGTCCCTTGGTCTTTGCTGCCATAGCGAGCATATTCATTTAGCATCGTTGTATAGTTCAGACATTCACGCACTTTTTTCGAGCATAGTTCTGCAATTCAGTAAGAAGAGACGGACGTCTGTCACCTCATCGACAGGGCACAAAGTCCGAGTTCTTGCTGGTCGGCTTGGCAAGGCTCTGCCGGTCTGCTGACTCGTTAGCAGCTGAAAAAGATGCAGCCTGAATGCAATGCCCCGCCGCATGAGGGATTCGGAGCTTCGATGGTGACTATGTAGGCTAAATATCTATTGCGCTACATGTGATTATTGCGGGTTGACGACATGTTTGTAAGTTGAATTATCCGCAGTGCCAGGCTCTGCTCCATCATGAGCAGGCTTATCGACAACAGGATCTAGTACACCAGACTTGAGGAGTGTATCCAGTATTGAATCACGCTGTTCTCGACCGTTACTGAGGAGCAGTGCGACTCGTGTGAGTACATCCGAGGAGCCGAGCGAGAAGCGCATGTTATCGGGGACTGCAAGAAGCAACTCAATACCAGATCTAGTCCGTTAACGCCCACACAAGCAGGCCACGTACCGAGATCGTCTCCCCTAGAAGTGCCCACATTCAGCATCGCTATGCCTTTCTTCCCATCGTGCGCTTGTTTGAGCAAGCGATAGGCAGAATAGGTCGCAAGCGAGGTACCAAGAAGCAGCATCTGACCTGAATTTTGAACAGTTTTTTCTGCTCTCGCTTTGCCCGCTTTGGAGATATTCTCGCCGAAGAAAATTACGCTGGGTTTCAAGATCCCATCTTTGCAGGATTCGTTTGGACATGGCGGCGGTGTGAAGGACGAGTATGAGCGACCGGACAAGTCAACGTCTCCGTCGGGATTGGTCTTTGGCTCGGTCTGGTGAAATCAGGTGGTGCATGCGTAAGACGCAGGATAGTCAGAGCACTACCATGACTTACGCCTTTACGGATGTTGTCATTCAAATACTCTTCCCATGCAGGATTTAATCTAGAGAGCTCCTTCTGGACATCGTCTCGGTCTAAGCTGATTCCACACTCTGGGAGAGTCTAGTCAGAATAAGCCTGGAAGGATTGGAGGCGAGCTGAAGCTTACTAAGACAATGTACATGCTTTAATGAACCGTGTAATTCTTGTATCGTGTCTTCGGCAGTTTTTGGTGAAGGTATTGCTTTATGCTGTAGTCTGGGGTGTGATAAGGGGTATGTAAAGTTGTAAGCCAAATCAGGAGACCACGCGATGGCATTGGCGATAGCTCACCTATCGACATTTTGAGTGATGATTCCTCTTGGGAGATAGCCCATGTGCTGTAATGCTGCAATTGCGAAATGTGTTCGATTGGCCTGAGCCCGCTGAACAGGTGGGTAGCCTGGACGGTCACTCTGCTCAGTGATGTTCTTCCTTGATCTAACGGTGGATGATCCCACCCAGGTATGAGCGCGCCCAGTATCTTTGACGAAAGTAGTGCTCCGCCACAAACTCGTGAAAGAAGATGGGGCGGTAAGTGCGATTGACATTGTAGGAGCCGCCTTTGCCTCGGTATGCACGAATGCCACTGTATGAAATGACAGCGTATTCCAAATGTCAGGTTGAACAAACTCATTAGCAAACCTGCAGATGCAAGGCATCGCTTGTTCCGATCGTCATCGCACCTGTCGACACTGACGCCCGCTCCGCAGAGGATCACGGTACCAGCTCCTTCGTTACCGACAGCTCTTCCCTTTCCCTTTTCTAGGAAAGTCGCCAGGCGGTCTGCGGCTTCGTCGACGCTGACTGCCAGCGATGGAGGCAGCTTTGGGACATAGTCGACGCGAGGGATTGATATGCGCATTTCCTTGCCGTTCGAGCGTCGACGCGTTCACGGTCAAGCAGAGAGCGCGAGAGAGCGGGACGCCAGACGGTGAGAGAGCGATTTGGGAGCTAGAATGAGATGAGCAAAGATGCAACCATGTCCAGACGCAGAGGGCAGCGAGAAGCGTCATCAGCTATTCGAAGACCGATCACGCACGTAGTTCACGTGCTTTGCGGCCAGGATGCAATATACGGAGACCACCATGTATTGCGATTTCTGATCTCAACGCAGCTACAGGCCCTGGAAACTACTTGGAACGCACGGCCATGGCCGCTGCTCTACCCGAGGATCGTCGTTCGTGCTTCCAGGTCATCGAAGACGGTCTGGCCTATCCTCCTGTCCTACTCGAGTTGAAGCGGCACACAATCAGCAATCCCGGCCACCGACCCTCGTCGAGTGCCCAGTCGAGCTCAAATGCATCCACTAGTCTCCACTTTCAAGCAGTCCGCTTTCTCAATGGCAAGCAGGACCTAGTGCAAATCAGCCTCGGCGGTGGCATCGACAACGCCGCGGATTCGGCCAAGATGGACCATGATGCTCTCGTAAAGGCTGTTTCTGGCAGGAAGGGCCTCAACAAGCCCAGTCTCACTTACGAAGAATGCTGTGACGCGGTTCATACGAGGTTCGAGGAAGGTCGCTATGTGGTCGACTACCGCAAAGACAGCCATACGCTCCAGGTCAGTAGGTACGACATAGCAGCTAGGATTCTTGGAACTAATTTCAAACAATCCATAGATCATGCTGGACGATTTGAAGAACCTTGACATATCGTTCGACTTTGCTAAAGATGTGAAGAAGACGCCCGCAGCCGCAGCCTTTGTGATTGCCTTCGAAGCTGCCTGTCAAGTAGGCACATGTCATTGCGTTAACGTAAGAACCTCACAAAGCTGATCTTACCCGCTTTGACAGTTCTCTAGATTGCTCAAGTCTACATGTAAAGCTTCGGAACAAGCAGGTGAGAATCTATTTCGCCCTCTATTCATGTCGAGAACGCCATCTTGAGCTCGCATTTGTACAACACAGCGGAAGAATTGCGATTGAAAGACAAAGAGCTCCGAAAAGCCGAAAAGATGGCCAACAATCTGTCCTCTGACCTGTCCAACGAGAGACAACGCATGCAACGCCTGCTATCCAGCGGAGGGAGCTCGCTCGAAGATGTCCTCAACCCACGTAGTCTAACAGGCAAGGCGGGACGCAGGTCTGCGTCCTCTATTATGGATATGTCAATGCCGGTGTTAGATCCAGACAGTCCAAGTACGTGATAAGCATTGGAGGAAGCGGGTGTGCAGCCTTTAGGCTGATCAGCTCGTAACCTACAGGGAAGAAAAGAAAGGCTGCGGATGCAGTTCTCACAAAGGCTGGAAGGACAGCACAAAAGTAAGGTGTTTGTCAACAAGGACATCAGCATGCCCTTGATTCGAGTATTCACTGTTTGCATCGCGGTACAGGGAAACAAAGACTGGTTTCATAGATGATGATGACGAAGAGGAAGATGACGAGGACTCCGGTCGAGCTAAAAGCTCAAAACCGTCTACAAGCGCCACAAGAACCAAACAGTCTACAAAGGCAGGCTCGTCGAAACCTAGCAGTACAGACACTGCTTCGTCTGCCGCAGAGTCCAGGCCGAAAGGCAGATCCGGGCAGGGCTCAGAAACCGAGACTGCAAGTAGTCATTCCAATGCCAACGCATCAAAAGCACGCAAGAAGGTTGCAGTGCAACCGACTCTAAGTGGCCGTCGTGCTATGAAACCTGTCAAGTCGTGAGTCGTGACTAGGCAGATTCGACGCACGCACTTTCAGCTGAGCTTGTAAAAACCAGTCAACCGAAAGAGGGATGGCTCGATGAAGATGAGGAGGAAGATAGTAAGACGGGGAGTGAGACCGAGACAACTGCGCGGAAATCTGCTCGTGACACCAGGGCGAAGCGGGCGGCCGACATCACTGGCAAGCCAAGCGAAGATCAGAGCAAAGGGAAGGATGTCGCTGCAAGCGCTGCGGACAGTGACACGGCGACCGACAAGACGGATTGAAAGATTGAAGTGTGTATTGCGGTAGTATGCAGGTGGTCATGGTGTGCATTGCTTTTGTATGTCGAGAGGCGTCAACGCGATCGGGCGCTTTGCCGCGTGCGTCGAGCTTCGCTTGTTGGCTGTTTCGACACAGCAACGCGTGGTCGCGTTACAAAATCCCAGCTTGCACCCTCGGCCGCCCTATCGACATCACAAGACCGCCTTGCCCACCGCAGAGAGGCATACTCGCCCTCTGTGCACCTGGATCGCCGCACTTGAAAGCGCCTTGTTCAACAACAGCACCCGCCAACGACGAAGCAACCATGTCGGCCAGACTTCGCGAGACCAAGGCGATGAATGCGAGGAACGCAGAGATCCTGCGAGGGATGCTCAAGAAGCCAGACAACAAGTTCTGCGTCGACTGCAAGCGAAATGGTGCGTTTGAATCGCTGTGGCATGTTGGCTAGTCTCGAGCTCGAGGAACGGGCCGCGAGACGCACTTCAGACACTTTCATACGGCGTAACTGATGGCGGACTTGTCCTTCTGTCTTGACTCATTCCACACGTACACGGCTTCTTCTGCCGGCTATACATCGTGCCCAATCTCCAACTGGGCTCGCCCACGTCGCCCACGTCGTCCACTCTACCGTTTCGACTGGCCGGTGTGCAACTGGACCTCGCTGCACTCCTCGATGTACAATCCCCTCTCATGTCCCGTCATACAGATGCGCGATGGGCCTCGACGAATCTTGGCGTGTTTCTATGTATCCGATGTTCTGGTATCCATCGCGGCTTGGGTGTCCATATCAGTCGAGGTACGTCACAAAGCTGGCATCAGGGTTGCGCGCAGCTCCTTCGGCATGCCTGTCCAAAATATTTGGAGCCTTGCCGACACCATGATCAGTGCTCATGTGTTGCCATTCATCACCACAGTACGCTCCGTTGATCTCGACACGTGGTCTCCAGAACAGATTGCGGTACGTCTCGTCACCAAATAGGCGGCAACCACAATCTGGGATCCTTCCTGACTTGTCCGTTTCCACTCGTTTGCAGAACATGGAGAAGTGGGGGAATGCGAAAGCAAATATCTACTGGGAGGCCCACCTGAAGGCTGGTCATCAGCCACCAGAGCAGTAAGTTACCACACTCGAAGGCACATAGCGACCATCTGACAGGTGTATTTATCTACACATAGCAAAATGGAACAGTTCATTCGCTCAAAGTACGAGAGCAAGCGTTGGGCCATGGAAGGTCCTGTTCCAGATCCCGCAACTTTGGGAGACTCGTCCACCTCTGCTGCTGCTGTTTCGACAGAGTCAACTTCCACACCAGCACCCTCCGTCAAGTCACCAGCAGCAGCTAGCTCCAAGCCGTCACCTTTCGATCTTCTCGGAGGGGGCTTCAATGATTCGCCTTCGTCTTCGCAAGGCAGCAAAGCTGCCGCTTCGCTTGCCTATCCGTCACCACCATCCGCACGCGCAACCCCTACCCCAGCCACGAGCGCAAATCAAAGCGCTGTATCGGCTCCGCCGTCATCGAAACCTCCCTCAGGGCCAACAGCAGGCAGCCTGTTTGACCTCGACTTCAATGCTGTTGGGCCGTCTACCTCTGGGTCCTCCGGCGGTGGTGCACAACGAAAGAACGCAAATGATATTATGTCTCTCTTTGGAAGTCCTTCCGCGGCACCAGCAGCACCAGCTTCCTCTACGTACGCAGGCCACGGCAATTCCGGCAATGGCCTTGATGCATTCGCGTCCCTAAGTCTCGGCGGTCAGGGCGGCTCAACTACACAGAATTCTTCTTCGATGTATTCGTCCACACAACCGAACATGTACACAACGAGCGCAACACCAGCATCTCAGCAGCAGAATACCAATGCTTTCGGATCCGGCACTAGAGCAGCGAGCCAGTCAAATCCATGGTCGGCCGTCGACTCAGCCTCGGCTGCACCAGCAGGATCCGCATACGCGCAGACATCTGCCAACTTCTACTCTGGTTCTTCTGCATCTAGCACTGCGCCCAGCAGCAAGCCACCAACTTACTCTTCCGCTTCCAACGACTTTGGTGCCGGCTTCGCAGCCAAGCCAGCGACTGGAAACAACTACACTACCGCCTCGTCGCAAAACGGTAACAACCACGGCAGCAGCAGCATGGACTTCTTCAACTCGCAAGACATCTGGGGAAATGCCACCAACACATCAACCGCAAACAGCAAGACGACTGCCAACGATCCATTTGGAGGCTTTTCGAGCGGAAGCACAGCAAAGAACTCCGGAGGGTTTGATGACCTCTGGAGCTGATTGTGAGCCTTTGTAGATGGTGACGAGCAGCGCACGGCATGCAGTTTTCAGCAGGTGTCAAGACGGCATTATTGTAATCATCAGCTGCACGGATGCCACGAATATTCAAGCACTTCTTCATGTATATTGCGAGACGTTTCTGCCAAAGAGAATTATGAATACGTAAGGTGGAGCCGAGATCTGTTTTACAGGTATGGAAAGGCACTACGATCGCAGTCCAATGAGCCATACTGGCGCCAGCCATGCGGAAGGGGTATCAACCGAAGCGCAGCGCTATTGAACCTCTAATACTGCGTCACTTGCGTATAACATGCCTTCCCACAGACGTTGTTGTTACACTAGAACACCCCCCTTGGAGCTCTGCAATTACCGTTGCTGACAGAAGAAACGAGATGACGACACGACGGTGCGCTCGTGAAACCTTTTGGGGTATACTGAAAGCCATTTTTGCGGGTGATGTCGTGAGAGAATGCGAAGACTTCTGCGTTTGCGTGCTGCAGAAGATCTAATTTCGAATGCCTTGACGCTGTTCGGTTTGATCGACTGCTGCCGCAGCCTGTACGGCAGCACCCAGCTGGGGTGAAAGCGCCCTTTCATTCGAAGCATTAGTTGTGTTCGAAGATTCTTGAGTTGCCATCGATGGCGAAGAAGAGCGATACTGCAGAGGCGAGCCGATGTTTGGCGAAGCAAACGCATCATGGCGTCGATTTTGGTATGGTCGTCTGACCATCGGTGCTCGAGCCATGTTGCCGACTCTGTCTTTGCCGTAAGCACTGCCAATCACATCGTCAGTTGCTGAGTCCTTGTGATGAGGCAAGCTGCTTACATCTTGAACTTGCTATAAACTGGGTGATGCTTCAAGTTCTCGATCGCCTTGACTGCGCTAGAAATCTTCATCTACGAATTCATTTTTGAGCGTGAGCGCTGCCCTTTGTACACTGAATGTGGAGCTCACATAGTTCGCGAAAGCGCAGCTCTTCTCCTGGAGTAGATTGACTTGCTCAATCTCTCCAAACTCGCTCAGGTCAGATTTAATCTTCTCGACAGTGATTGTATCAAAGTCATCGATCTGTACGGTTCCGGAGAATAGTGTTCAACGCTGGAAGATCCGAGCACTGAAGTTATGAGAAGCTTACATTGCCGATGTAAACATTGCGAGAGCCTCCAGCTGCGACTATTGCGGCGATACCGGGTGGGCAAGGGCCCATGTTTTTGCCCCATCCAACTTTGAGTCTTCGATTCTTGACTGAAATTCCATGGGTCACGGCGGTATTCATCAAGGCAAGAGCGGACTCGGCCATGACAAATGTGACAAAGCAAATGTGCTTGTCTGGAATATGCCTGACTTCTTGGAGAATTCCACCACTGATCATGCATGTCAGTCTATGTACACCCATCTGCACAATCTTGGAATTGTGCGTACCGAATAGTGTTGCAGACATCTTCAGCAGTGGTGTCTGGATGAAGGCTGCCCACTGTGATAGCGGTCAGCTGAACAGACCTTGTGAGACTGAAGAGTCTTTGGAGGAAAGGCAGACGTACGGTACACGGTGCGATTGCCTAGCGCAGCTGGATCAACAAAGCCGCCTTGGAACTGCAGCGGTGAGAGCATCGGCGAGATTGGCGACATGATAGCTGGCGACATAGGGTTGAACGGTGACATGGCGTGCGAAGCAGCTTGGTGAGCCATAGCAGCAGCGAGCTGATTGTGCTGTTGCTGTTGATGCTGATTTCGAGGGACATAGGCGCAGCGATCCTTGCCGTAGTTGACACGTCGATCTTGCCAGTCCTCTTCGCGTGGTAGCTCTTGTACAACCTTGATGGCCACGGCAATAGAAAGGAAGTGTACAAAGCCAATATTCTTGTCGCGCACGATCTTAACCTGGTCGATGTGCCCGAATCGGGACAAGTCGTCGCGCAAGCTCTCCTCGCTGAACGACTCGTCAAGATTGCCTAGGCTACACGCAAATGGGCAGTCAGCAGGTTGTACTGCGTGAGACGAGGGCGAATATCCACTCACTAAACGTTGCGCGTTGCGCCGTGCTGCTGGATAGCTTGCAACACGTTTGCTGGTATAGGACTGCTGCGTCCCCAGCCAATCTTCAGATCCTGTCCGTGCAGCTGAACTTTGCGCAAATTGGCATCCGAGTGGAACGCTGCCGCCGTGCTCGCATCGAGGAAGGAGATGAAGGCGCACGACTTGTCGGGAACTATCTTGACGTTCTCGATTGGCCCGTAGCGGACCTGCGAGAGTAGCTCATCGACCGATGCATCGCCAGGTAGATTGCCAACGTAGACGGTCCGATTGGGTGTGGCCATCTGACCGTCACTTGAAAGACTCATATTGCTCATCTGTAACCTCCGGATCATGAGTCGACGCGTTCGACCGTAGACACAAGCAGGGGACGTACCTGCTGAGACAATGCTGGACCACCCATTGGGAGCGAAGCAATGCCCAAGCCTCCGAAATTGGGCACTAGACAACAGCACAATGGTGACGTGGTTGATGAGAGGCAGAGGCCCACATGATCAGCATCGCCATGACTTTACACTGCACCGATCCTAGAAACGGCATCGTGAGCACTCACTGCCGCCAAGACCCAATGTGCCGAAAGGAAGTCCCCCTACGCCGAGACCAGTAGCAGCGTTAAAGCCAGCTTGTGAGAGAGGGGGGCTACCAAAGCCTGGAGTGTAGACGGTAGCGGGACTGATGGGTGTGTTTGCCAGGCCACTAGCGCTCGTGGCCGATGACGGGATGCCAGATAAGGAAGACATCGCAGACATAGCTTGCGCCGCGGGGCTGGCAACGTTGCTACCCTGATTCAATGAGCCAGAAGCCATATAAGGGCCTGTTTGGAATGTCGGCGAGCCCGCTGGTCCGTTGAGGGATGATGGCGGTGGTAAAGGCGCGGAGGCGCTGCCTGCTGGCCCAACCATCCCATACTGCGGCATTGCGCCTGCGCTGCCCAGGTTATTATTGCCGAGATCTGTGGAACTCGATGCGGAGTGTGAAGAGGCTCCGAGATACTGATTCTGCCCAAAGCCGGCCATGGCAGACATTGTTCGCTGGTGGAGTGACGAGCTTTGCCCGCCCGTAAACAGCTGGCTTGAGCCAGGGAGCGGATAATGTCGGCCCGAGTCACTGCTACCCAGGCCACTCGTGTCTAGCTGGCCTTGCTGCAGTCCTGATGACCCAGTGGACGAAGCAAGACTACTTGCAAGATTCATCGGGGGCATCGAGCCTGCAGATGCGGCTGCGGCTAGGGCCGCCGCGTAGAGATTGTAGTCTGCCAAAGGCGGCATAGAGGGGGGAGAACAAATTGATGACGGCGGGTTCAACGTTACGTCAAGCACACGAATGAGAGAGTGTTCCGTGGGTGATGCAAGCGAAGTGCAGGTCGTTATTGTCGTGAAGGAATAGTCGTGCGCCGGGTGGTGAACAAGACAAAAGGGGAGAACGGATGGGTATGGAGAGAAAGCAGCATCAGCATGCAAGGTCTGGAAATTGCAAGAAAGATGCATTGAGGGGTTTTCAATATGCCACAGAACCGCGAATGGATGCGCTGCAAGCGTCGAGGGTATATGTCGCTTCCCAAAGCAGTTGGTTCAACGGCCCAAGGCGCAGACGGGCAAAGACACCTTGTCCAGCGCTCTGGACTGCATAAACTATGCGTCGAAATGGCGGATTCGCAGCACACGTAGCGTTCCGCAATGCCTCTCGACTTTCTTTCACTCACCTGCTTGTAAATTGGCTGGCAGCGATGCGCCGCCAAACGGCAGAGAAGAGGCACCGAAGGGTATATTGGCTGGCAAGCTGCCTTGTCCAGCAGTGATGGTGGAAGAGGTCATCGGCGCCGAATTGAAGCGTGTCTTGGCGTCATTGGTGCCATAGGGACTGGCTGCGGTAGCCTGGTCGTGCTGACCCGAGCCAGATGTCCGGGCAGTCCCGTCAAGAGAGCGAGAGGACGAAGAGTTGGACATGGAAAGCTGCGCGAAGTCTTCTGACAGTTCACAACATACGTCGTCACAGTGTGTGTCAGCTGCCATACCTCTCTGCGCGTGGTGGCTCAACCTGCTGAACCTACTGTGCAAGTTGCTTGAGCCTGCGTGCGGTTGGGAGGATTGACTGATGGAGGAGTTAGCAGGCATGTGAGCAACGCCTCACGGCTCGAGGGCTTGAAAGAAGCGACTCACTGGCCGTAGCCGGTATAAGTTGAGTCGCTCATGGCGGTGACCTTCGTAGAGCGGAGACGGATTGGGTCTTGATGGGGCCTTCGTCAAACTTCGCAGGATTGCGTGCGCGAAACTACGGCTGACGTAGTGACAGAGGACAAGCCAAGAGGAATCGTTTCAGGAATGCTAAAGAGAGTGACCAAGGTAGGCACGGTATATTGGAAGGAGTACGATTGCTGCTGCCAGGCGTTTCGTGATAGAAATTCTAGCAACGCACGTTGTTTTCAGGATTCGCTGGTGCCGTGAATGTCGGTTTGCTATTGAGGACGGGCAGACTGGGAGGACGCGGTAGACCAGTTCTTACCAAGAGACCCAAAGACAGAGCGTCGGTTCAGGCAGCCTGAGTTCTGGGCCTTTTGTGCGTTGTTGACTGTTCTGCGCCAGAAGGGAACAGTGCTGAGATCGAACGTTGATGCGAAATCTGACGGTTTCGGCCGCGTCTTTCGTGGAGGGAGCGGTGATTGAGACACAACAAGCGCACAGCTTGGTGAGAAGGCAAGCTGATAGCACTTCAAGTGCTCTTGCAAGCCCTGAAAGCTTGATCCTGGAGTTCGAGCGGTGTTCGGGGAAAGACCGAGAGACGCGAGCAACCCGTCTGTCAACGGGCGGACGCAGGTTGGTGCTGGCAGGGATCGACCAGCCCAGACCTCTGCGCGTCGCTATCAATGCGTTTCGAGGCGTTTTGTCGCGTAGTCTTTAGTGTCCTCCCGAGATCAGGGCCAGAATGACCGGGCTCTGCGCGGCTGACTGAAGCAGATTCAAAGGCATGTCAGACTGGTTCGGGATAGCCGTTGCAGATGTTCTCGAGATCCGCAGAGAGAGGGACAAGGAGGCTTGTTGTACCCATGGGCGGTACTGCCATCACGTGCTCGTGTCTCGCTGCAAGCAGCTCGGCGATAACTCTCTCTCGTCCCCGCATGCTGAGAATGTGCAGCGAAAATATGAAGGCCTGGACTTACATTGCTCGTGTAGCGCTATGTGAATGCGAGCGCTCTGTAGAAGCTGTCTTGCGCCCAATAGAGAAGTGAGCGTCGCTTTGACGGATCGATTCGCCACAGAGAGAAGAAGGCAACGATATAAGCCTGTCATCAAGAAGAGAAAAGGTGGTCAGCGCAAGCTGTGTTCTTGCTTCTCAAGCATGCTGCATGCGGTGTGGTGGCTTATCCGAGGGAACTAACCCGATTTGCAGACTTTGGGCAGCCTACAGTCGTAGACAACGGTCGGCTGCTCGAGTTGTCGACGATCCAACAAACAAGGGCTAATAGAGACAGGTCAGCTAAGAGCACTTTAAAAGGATGCACAGTCGGGTGACAAGCCATGTCCATCGAGCGTGCTGTCACTCTTCGTGATGTCACTCGGCGGAGACGGGCGACACAGTTCTCTTGGACAATTGAAGCACCACTTACGATGGTCACAAGCACTTTGTCCAAGCCAGACAAGGGCAGCGAGCGCCAAGGGGACGTGTAGAAGTAGGAAGAAGGAAGAGCTCTGCTCTTTTTCACGGTAAGGTTTTTTCGTCTATACGAGCTTCGCGGACCAAACAATCTTCACTCTCCCTTGCAATGAGGTGTCCGTCTTTTGCGCGATAATTCAATCTGAAATGGTCGTCACTGAATGTGTCGTGCAGGTCGTCAAGCCGGCGGAACCAGGTCGTGATGAAGCGAGGGAGCGGCCTAGTGTTGTATTGCGTGCCTCAGGAAGCGAAGTACGGACGATTGATGTTGTTGCTGGAGACAATCCCGCAATCGCCGTACGCTGGGCAGACAGAGCTGCTGTGTTGCTTGATGCGTGTGGCCGAAGGTCGATTGCTTAGACGCACACCCGCGTATGGCCAAAGCGGCGCTTTTGAGCGAATGACCAGGCACCAAGGGACAGCTGAGCGAACCAATGAGCACTATAGAGTGTGTGGTGTGAGTGTGCTGTTTTGCAGTTGCTTCCCGAGCCGTGTAGCGTGCAATGCCAGACTCAAGGTCGAGTCGAGCTGATTGTCAACAAAGCTTCGCGACGCGCCAACAGTCCTGGCGGAGAGAAGGAGGATGACGAGTGACGGGCCAGCACGAATGCGGCGTGTTCAAGAGAGGGAATGCGAGTACGCTGGGAGACGCGTAGTGAGTGGGTGACAGTGCAGGCCGTGCAGCGCCCTGTGTTGCGCTGACCTGCATTTTCTCGATCAAGCCATTTGGAGCGAGGTGGCCTCCAGGAGGATCTCTCATCAATGCATGACCCGCCACGCTTATCATTACTCTGGCAGCAGTGGCCCCCAACGGACTGAAGCTGACTGGGTTCTCTTCATATTGTCTTGCTGAGCCTTCATTTTTTGAGGTGGCGGTCCACTCATGCACGCGCCTCGGCCTGGCATCATCTCCGTGACAGCACAAGCTCTGATGGCTGTTTAAATGAGGCTTCTCACCTCGTCTCGTGCCAGTATTGAGCTACTGATTACGACGTACAATTGTTTTCGAGCAGCTGCACGCAGTTGAATCTGCTCGCACGGCGCATACGCAGGGCCCGCTGAATCATTGATTGACCGCTATTCACAGCACCATTCGCTTAGACTGACTTACATCGCTTGCATGCTGGGCAAGGCGATAGTGCAGTACGCTGTCGTAAGGGCCACCACTTCTGGCTATCCCATGTGAGTCGTGTCACCGTCGCCTTAATTGCAGAAACGCTGTCAGATGTACGAACATTGACGCGCCGTCGACGTGTATATCCTGTTCTGACACGTGATATGAGTCTTAGGTAATGCATCCTCGCGACACCCATCAAAGGCGTTCATCTACTCCACCCGGAAGCTCGACGAGTGCCGTGGAACATTTCTTTTACGAAAGAAACCATCAAACCGATGCCCATGATTTGATGACCCTGGTATAACAGCAGCTCACCTGCAAAAACGGCGATCACTCGACTCGGCATGTCCAGCTGCTTTACATCTCACGGAGAAACGCAGGTGCTTTCGCTGGCTGGTAGACAGCCAGGAGCTGCGCAACTGCACCTCACAAGCAGGAGTGAGACAGATAGCTGCAGACTGTTGTGGTCCTGCAACTCTTTCCTGATGCATCGCAGAGCAGCCTTTCCAGACAGCCAGCAAAACTGGCCGAAGCAAGGGGTGGCTGCATCCTCATCGGCTAGCGGACTCTCCGCCGAAATGCCCACGGTCTCTATGCATTCACAGGTCTTACAAGCCGTACGCCCCTTCTCACTGCCTTTCACTCATTGCAAGTGTCTTTAACCAGGTCCAGTTGTGCATCGCGAAGCCTTCAAGAAACTGCAATGGCTAGCTGCTCGCCGTCAAAGTGCGCAACTTGCCCAAGTGCATGTGGGTCCGGATCAGCGTCCAATGGTACCGGCGACAATGCACAGGCATCGCAAAATGGGGTGCAGTCAGCGGGTGATCTCGAAGCTCAACTTCAAGCTGCACTGCAGCGTGCACAAAAAGCCGAGCAAGCATTTGAAAAGCTGAAGTCGGAGAATGCCCAACGCCTCGAGACGCAAGATCACGCGTCCGAGAACGGCGTAAAGTTGCAACCACTGCGTAGCCAACAATGGTTCAACAATCGTTAGTCCCTCGTACACAGATCGTGCATATCAGATCTCTGACACTTAAGACTGGGAACCCCGCAGCTCACAACCCAGGTAAGCCGGCTTGCCTGCCCGTGGCAATCGACGGCACCTTGGTCGGACAATGCATGGTCTGACACATATTGAGAACAGGCATGACGGCACTCTATCTTGAAAGATATCTGAATTTTGGTCTTACAATGCCGGAAATCAACGATCCGAAGAAGCCTATTATCGGTGAGCTTCGCTGTTGCCGCTCGCTCTCTGTATCCCAACTTCACCAACAGCTTTGACAATCCTTAGGCATCGCACAGACGGGCTCAGGTAGGCGCATAACTCTGAAACTCCATCTTTAACGCGTACTGATGCGTGCTTCCTACACTCTGGCAGACTTGTCACCGTGCAATCGCCACCATCTCGTACTTGCAAAGCGCGTTCGAGCAGGCATCATTGCGGCGGGCGGCACGCCAATGGAGTTCCCTTGCCATCCTATACAAGTTAGTCGGCTTCTTTTGTTATCTTGGCATGCCCCAGTCTTCAATTGACAGGCTTGGATGTCTGTCTTGCAGGAAACTGGCAAGCGCCCCACCGCTGCTCTGGACCGAAATCTTGCCTATCTCTCACTCGTGGAGGTCCTCTACGGCTACCCTCTGGACGGTGTCGTGCTGCTATCCGGCTGCGACAAGACCACGCCAGCGCTGGTCATGGCCGCCGCTACGGTCAACATCCCAGCCATTGTGATGAACGTGGGACCCATGCTGAATGGCTATTCAAAGAGAGAGCTTGTCGGGTCTGGTACCATAGTATGGGCCGCGAGAAAGAAGCTAGCCAGTGCCGAGATCGACTACTCCCAATTCCTCGATGTGACCACCTCCTCAGCACCCTCTGTCGGTAAGTCTGTTGACTTCAATAACATCTGCCGCCTGTCCTCTACTAAGTTTACCTCCGCATCTGGACAGGACACTGCAATACGCTCGGTAAGCCAAAATTTTCACAAAACACGCTCGCTCTTAGATGATGCTGAATTCGACCAAAATTCCCAGGTACTGCCTCCACCATGAATGCCCTGGCCGAGGCGCTTGGAATGGCTCTTCCCGGATCCAGCGCCATTCCAGCACCTTACAGAGAGCGAGGGCAGTGCTCATATGTAGGCGGAACGATAAATGCGGCGATACACGTGCCTAAGACCTTACAATATCCAGGAAACCGGTCTGCGCATCGTCGACATGGTCAGAGAAGATCTGAAGCCTTCCGACATAATGACTCGAGAAGCCTTTGAAAATGCCATAGTCGCCAACACTGCCATTGGAGGTAGTACGAATGCTGCCGTGCATTTGATTGCGATGGCAAAACATGTTGGCGTCCCGCTTAGCTGCGACGATTGGGAAAATGTCGGGTACAAGATCCCGCTACTCTTAAACGTACAACCAGCTGGCGAATGGCTTTGCGAGGAGTATCATCGCGCTGGGGGCTTGCCGGGTAAGCAAGAATGTAATGTCGTCAATCTATTATGTGCTGATCGTGCCAAATGGCACTCAGCCGTAATGGCAGAACTCATCAGCGCAGGTTTGCTGCCGCATCCAGATGTCAAGACTGCCAATGGCAGAACGATGCGCGCCAACTGTGAAGGCAAAGTTACTTGGGATCCGCGTGTTATCAAGACTGCAGAGAATCCCGTCATGCAAGATGCGGGTTTCTTGCATCTACGAGGAAACCTCTTCGACTCCGCAATCATGAAAAGTGTGTACAAGTCACCATGCACGGGTCTTTGAAGAAGCGCTGACTCCCCTTGCAGCCTCGGTCATCTCAAAGAACTTCCGAGACCGGTTCTTGTCGAAGCCTGATGATCCGATGGCCTTCGAAGGTCCAGTCGCGGTCTGGCACGGTCCTGAGCATTACCACGACACAATCGAGGACAAGCCGACGCAAATTACCGAGGACACTATTCTTGTCATGATTGGAGCTGGCCCAATAGGTCAGTGCACAGTCTCGCCTGGAGTGCAATCCTCACTGAGCGCGTTATATCCAGGTTACCCTGGCTCGGCGGAAGTTGCAAATGTTCAGCCCCCTGGAGAGCTGATCAAGGCTGGCATTACGGAGCTGCCTACGCTATCAGACGGAAGACAGAGCGGCACATCGGCATCGCCTTCGATTCTTCACGCATCGCCAGAGGCAGCTTTGAACAGTAATTTGGCGCTCTTGAAGAATGGTGACATCGTGCGGGTTGATTTGAACAAGCGCACCGTGAATGTCAAGCTTTCCGATGACGAGCTAAAGCAGCGACGAAAGGCAATGGGCGACTTCAAATATCCTGACCATCAAACACCTTGGCAGAAGCTGTATCGCGAGCAAGTCTCGCAGTTGAACGAAGGAATGGTATTACAATCTAGCCCTCAGTTCCAGAAGATCGCTCAGGCCGGCATGCCACGGGACAATCATTGAGCAACCTTGATAAGGGGACTGAAAGTGGCGCAAGACGAACGATGTATTGCAGACTGCTCAAACTGCCTTTTAGGGATTGTAAAGTAGTTTACGCTACCAACGGGACTGATCCAGTAGAGAGATACTGCTGCTGTATCCAAACTTGACTTTGCCTGCACTCATGGTGTGCATTGGCCGGTGTAGCGGGGGTACAAGGAACATTCCCTAACGGTGTAGCGCCCGAGAAGCCAGGCCAACAGGCGTTCGATACCCAGTCCATAGCCGCCGTGTTCGCAAGTGCCGTACTTGCGCTGATCAGTGTACCAGTAGTACGGAGCGGGGTCGATTCCTTCGTGCTTGTAAGCTTCCAAAAGTTCTTGATAGTCGGAAATGCGCATGCTGCCACCGACAATCTCGCCGACCGTGGGCATCAGCATGTCGACAGACTCGGTGTACGCTTCATCGCCAGGAACCTTTTTCATGTAGAAGCTGTACATTAGAAGCAAGGTCAGTCAAAACATGGAAAGCCTTTTGGTTCGCGACTGGGCCATACGCTTTGATCTCTCGTGGGAACTTGGTCAAAAAGATGGGCTTGTTGATCTTGTCGGTCATTTCGCGTTCTGCTGCTTCGGCAATGTCATCGCCAACGACATGCAAGCGGGGCTCCTCGCCCTCCTCCACGTCGCGGTTGAGAATCTTGTGCTCGTTGAGGTATTCGATGGCTGCGCGGTAGTCAAGGCGCATGAATGGCCTCTGCGGCTTCTCGAATTTGGGGTTGAGGGCCATTATAGCTTCTTCCATGCCAGGCGTCTCGAAGAGATCATCGATAGTAGTGCAGATCAACTCTTCCAGATGGTCGAGAAGATCGTCAAAGTCGATGAAGCCAAGTTCTCCCTCGAGATGGGTGTATTCTGAAAGATGTCGGCGTGTTTTGGACTTCTCGGCACGGAAAGATTCCTGGAAGCAGAAGACGTCACCAAGACTTGGCAAGCAGGTCTCGAGATAGAGCTGCGATGACTGCGTGAGATAGGCAGGTTGACCGTAGTAATCGAACTGGAAGAGAGTGGCGCCTCCTTCGACTTGAGTCTGGACCATGCAGGGCGTAGTGACTTCTAGCATTCCCATCTTGGCATAAGTGCGTCTGAATGCGTTGAGCAGAGCAGCTCTGACCCTGAGGACCGTGGAAGACGTTTCGCCACGAATAACGAGATGCCTGTTGACAGCGAGAACTTCGGGGCCGGCATCTTCGCTGACCTTGTTGCCAATGGCATCATCACCTCCTGGTGCTTTGCCTACAACTTTCCACCAGTCGGCAACCAGTTCGTGGTTGTCGGGAGCAGTTTTGCCTTCTGGCAATGCCTTTATGGTGCCGGTAATTTCGATTGTCGACTCTTCCTTGAGTGTGAGCGCATCGAATGTTTGAACCTGGTTCACATAACCAGATGAGCCAGAGTAAGGAAGAGAGATTTGTTGATTGTCCAGCTTGAACTCACTAGCTGACCGCTGAGAACGCATTGGAGGTAGCCAGTACCATCGCGCAAGACGATGAAGGTCAAGCCGGATTGGTTGCGCAGCCTGTGAACCCATCCAAAGACCCGGACTCGGATGTCTCTGTTGAGCTTTCCTTGCTTGATCTTCAGCCTCTTGGCGGGTGTGTCAGGCTGAACAAGGACAATGCTTTTCGCGTCCTCTAATTTCTTCTTCTCTTGGCCTTCCTTCTCCGCGTCCTTCTGCGCCAGCTCAGCAGCGCGTGCTTGCTTTTTCTGATGCTGGTCATACAGCTTCTTTGCCTTCTTCACGGCGGATGGACTGACTTGCTGCCATGGTATCTGGCTGGGTGGCGCTACGCTGTCGAGAGGTGCGTGGGTGGATGGCTCAGCGGGCGTCACGTCCTCCTTCTTGCGGGTGTAGAGGTCGATTTCGGTGGATGAGCGTGCAATATAGGCTCCCAAGACAGTCTTGTAAGGCAGTGCTTCCGAACCATCGTTGGAAACATCGTTGCCAGTCGCCTCGTCGACGTAGAACTTGGGCAGGTCTGCATGAAAGGACCGAGCAAAAGGCAACACATTGAAGAAATGGGAGAAAAGACATTTCGTAAGTTTTCGGATTGAAGAGTGACTGGCACTATCTGCCTGCGGGACTGCCTTATCGCGTCCAAGTCCATACGCACCTTGACTCGTTTCTGACTTTGGCTGTTGCGTTTGCTGGGCCTTATCCTCCATCGAGAGGGCAGCAGTAGCTTGCTGCAGCGCAGAAGTCACCTGCTCTGCGCTCTTGCTCAACAGATGCGCCATGGTTGCGAATGAGTCAATGCAGCATTCGTTCTTAGGACTATCTGGCCTCCATGCACGGTGGCGCTGAAAAAAAGGTGATCGAGTGGTCTACAAGCATCGTTCATTGACAATGGAGACCACAAATGACAGTATGCTACAGTGGTTACTGAGACCTTCGCTACAAAGCAGTTCAAGTGTTCATCAACAAGCGTCTCAATATTTTAATCAACTGAAAGGCGCAGACAGTTCTCCACCATCGAACCCAGGTTCTGTAGACGGTATGAGCGGACCAACCTCTGCCAACTTGCGCTTGCTGCGTCTAAGATGGGTATATAGAGCCAGGAGACCTCCAGGAGTCGCTCCTTCAATGCGCTGTGCCGCGCCAAAGGTAGCCGGGCGAGTGTTGGAGAGCCTTTCTTTCAGCTCGTGTGACAACGCTGGGATGGACCAATAGTCCAGATCTTCGTCGAGCTTCAACGTTTCATCCCGCAAGAAGGAAGCGACAGCATTGGCCTGTCGACGGACGTGTTGTGTATAGCGGCCTGAGCAGCAGAAAGCCAATTCAGTCTTCTGTTGCAATATGAGCGTACAGTGCCGTACCTTCTATATTCAAGCGAGCGAGCACGCGCGGATGAATAGCGCCAAGGTTGGGTATGTGCTTTTGAAAGCTTTCTGCCGTCACATGAGGCAACGCCAACAGCTGATATGCACTGCAAAGGCCTATTTGTCAGCAGGGCCTGGAGCCGAAACCATGAAGAAGCCGCACCTTCGCCTGACGCCATCTTGATTGACCGAAATTCCGTACTTTGCCCATTCGTTTGGCGAGCAATTCCAATCCTCCAGGAGGGCAGTAGCTTCGGTAAGCTGACTCTTTGTACTTTGGTACACCCTCCATCGCTCTGGACCGATAGCGCCAACTCGATGTGCTTTCTCGGTGAGGCGAATGTCTGCATTATCTGGACGGAGTGAGATCCTGTACTCCGATCTCGATGTGAACATGCGATCTACGAAAGAAATCCATCAGAGGGATGATAGGGGGTGATGGCACTTCTTTACTGACAAGGCTCGTCTGCTCCGCGAGTGATAAGGTCGTCAACCATGACGCCGATATAGCCGTCGGCACGGGTGAGGATTAGCGGCTCGCGACCAAGACTCGATGCTGCTGCGTTGATGCCGGCAAGAACACCCTGAGAAGCAGCCTCTTCGTAGCCAGTAGTACCGTTGATCTGTCCCGCCAGGTACAAGCCAGCTATACGCTTCGTCTCCAGAGTAGGCAGCAGCTCTCGGGCATCGACATGGTCGTATTCCACGCCATAGCCTGGTCTTACCATCTCGACCTTTTCTAGACCGGCGATTGTCCTGAGCAATTCCAGCTGTGCATCTTCCGGCACTGTCATCGATAGTCCATTGGGATATATCAAGTCTGTTGCGTGCAGGTCAGTATCGGCAAGCCCTTTTCGGCTGCAGACAGAGTGCCAACTCACCCGTATCATCAGGGTATCCTTCCGGCTCCAGCCATACTACGTGAGACGTCTTGTGACCGAATTTGATGATCTTGCTTTCCAGACTAGGACAATACCTCGGACCTTTGACCTCCTCTCTGAGATGAACAGACCGATGAAGATTGCGCCGAACGACCTCATGCGTCTTCTGGTTTGTCTGCGTCCTCCATGTCACAGTCTGCCGCTCTTCATTCTCCACCTGATCTTGTGTCATGAACGAGAAGGGTGAAGCAGGTCTATCCCCTGGCTGTGTTTCGAGCTGGCTGAAATCGATGCTGGAGCCTAGCAAGCGAGGGGGGGTGCCAGTCTTCAGACGTCCGAGTTTGAAACCAGCATTTTTCAAGGAAGCAGACAGTCCGTATGAGGCAGGTTCTCTGTGGCAACATGAATCAGAGAAGCGATATAGGACTTCATGCGCAATAGACTTGCCCAATCCGCCCAAATGGAGTCGTCTTCAGACCAACGTGGATCTCGCCGCCGAGGAAGGTACCCGTAGAGACGATGATCTTCTCGCAAGAGATGATTTCTCCGGCCTCTGTCAAGGATATTAGGCATCATATCAAGTCAAACTCTCGCCAGTACCACAAGCTTGGGATGAAAACAGCCAGACTGACCAGTTTTGACTCCCTCTACTTGGCCATAGATTCTTGTATCGGAGCTGGTAGAGGGCTGCGGATCTGTAGGTTGACGGAGGAGCATTTCGGCAACGCTCCCAGCTTTGAGGCTCAGGTTTGGGTAATCTTTCAGAGTCTCCTGCATGGCCTTGCGATATAGTGTTCGAGAGACTTGAGCCCGCGGTCCCTGCGCAATAATGTTTCAGCCTGACAAGCACCTCGAAAGCGATACAAAGTCATTTACATGGACCGCTGGACCTTTTGACTGATTGAGAACATGGAATTGGATGCCAGCTTCGTCTGTGCATTTACGCAACAAGAGTACGAGATTCAGTCAGTGGCCAAATGTACATGCATGTCCGACAATTGCCTTTAACAGCCCTCGGAGACTCACCCACGAGTCGACCACATAGACCATCAAGAGCATCAACTTCTCGCACGAGCGTGCCTTTGCCAATGCCTCCAAAGCTCGGATTGCAAGAGAGTTCTCCGATCGTCTCGATGTTCTGGGTCAGAAGCAATGTTCGCGCTCCTGTGCGAGCGGCGGCAGCAGCAGCTTCGCAACCTGCGTGACCGCCTCCAATCACCTGCAGTACCAAAAGGCGGATTAGCAAGGTCCCTTTCTGCCTTGGGCCTTGAAAGCCACGCACTACGACTGCATAGTGAGCGTCCGCATTCGTCGCAGAGCCTGTGGCTTCCGCTGCGTGTGTAGCGTAGAAGCGAGATATCCCTCTCAAGCGTTGTCTGCCCACTATTCTTGCGCTAGATACCAGCCCAGGATGCGCGAGTCTCATGTTTGGATGAGCAGAAGACTGATGACTGGCATTGCCACCTCAGATCTATATGCGGGTGGCGGCTCTCTTTCACGCGAGATTCTAATCCGGACGGCAGAGCGGTTGCAAAGGTAGTACTGTACTAAGCGTAGGGGACGTCTAGGCAACAATGCAGGTAGAGTAACCTAATATAACATCATGCGCGGCGTGACTTTGCGACGGCAGGCAACCCAGCATGCCCGTAGACACCCATGAAACAATGCACGAGTCGATTGGCGTAGGCTGAAGAGTGCGCGAGACGTTCAACCTAAAGAGAGAATTGAGGTCAGCACGACTGCCGTCGCTCTATGAAGAGGCTGCACAAACGTACTCCAGACATCCAAGAGCAGCCTATTGCGCTCCTTGAGCATTTTGTCTGCAGAAAGTCAGAGTCAGCAGGCGAGTCCACCAAACGCAGCAGAACATGAATGCCTACACTCTGCTTCGCCCTCCTTTTCCTTGGTGCCTCCCTTGGCTTCAGCCAGAATCTCCTTCAACAGCTCTTCGACTTCCCGAGCCATGTTCTTGGCATCACCGCAGATGTAGGCGTAGCCCTTCTTTTCAACAAGAGTCTGCTTGATGAGCTCACGCTGCTCGCTGATCATGTTCTGCACGTATGTCTTGGGCTTGCCCTGCACGCGAGAAAAGGCGACATGGATCTGGAACTTGTCTCCGAGCTCCTTCTTGTATTCCTGCCACTCCTCCTCGTACAGGTAGTCGACGTCTGGCCGCCTGCATCCGTAAAAGAGTGTGATGGTACCCCACTCCTTGAGGGCATCTGGTCCATCTTTGGCGATGGCCTTGCGAGCAAGTGCCACTCGCTCTTGAACGAAGCCTCGGAATGGCGCCACACCCTGTGATAGGATAGTGAAGAGTCAGCAATGTGCATACCTCGCCCGCTGTGGTCGACACCTACTGTTCCGGGTCCAATCATGACCACAGGAATCTTGGGCGACGTGGGCAAGCGGAAGTTGGATCGTCGAACGTGAATAGGAATGCAGTACCCTCCATCCTGAGCTTTGAACTTGTCTCTTGGTCCAGCAAGCTGATACTGCGGAGATCCATGGTCGCGCTTGTCCTCATGATGGGTTGTTTGGCCTTGTTGCTCTAGCCTGGCGTGCTCCTTGTGATGAACCATCTTGAGGTTCAAGAGATAGTTTGTAGCAGTACCAAAGACGTATTTCGCATCTTGAGCAACCTCCTTGTTACCGCCCTCTCCAGGCTGATATTTGAGCACGACGGCAGTGACGTGTATCGAGTCGGGATAGAGCTTAGGCGACGAAGAGATAGAATAGTAGCGAGGCTGCAGGCGAGGCACGAGCGAGATTATTCTGTCGAAGGGAATGTCCCACTTGGTAATTTGCGACGAGGGGTCCATAGGGTCGGCACGAGCATTTTCACCATTTGCGGTGATGAGGAGCTCGCTGATCTTGAGGCACTGGTCGGCAACTTCAGAGTGGTAGGTGTTCTTGTCTGAACCCCACTTTTCAAGCTTAGCTCGTGCAGACGAGCCTTCGGGTGCCCAACGGGCAAGGGCGCCGCACGCCTGCCTAGAGGCAACAGCATCGATGTCCAAGTAGTGTCTCAAGATAGCTTCGATAGTAGTCGGAGTCGGAAAGGGAACCTTGGCAAGCGCCGGATCAAGCGAAGTAACATCAATGACCGTGTGTCGCTTGTCGGCGATGCCCAAGACGCGAAGCATGCGTTCAACTTCCGTGTCGGGGTTCATGGGCCAGACACCGACGTGGTCTCCAGTCTGATACCTGATACCAGTGTCCTTGATGCCAAATTCTGCGAAGACGCAGTTCCTGTCTCCAGCGAGGAAGAGTTCACGACTTGAGAGCAGAGGGGCCGGGTAAGGGTTCTTGGCGTCGAAAATACCACGAGACCCGGTCAGAGCACGCTGAGACAGTTCGCCGAGGTACACTCTGGCTTTGTCTACAGCGCCATCGCCAAGCTCGCTGACAGTAAAGTCCGACACGTCGCCACCGCCGCCTTCTTCAAAGTTGAGCTCATGCTGCAGCGAGTCGAGCATGCCATCCTTCCAAGCCAGATAGTCCTCCTCCATTGACTTGTCATCATCACCTTCACCACGCTCGCCGATACGCTTGGCTCCCAGCGAGGCAAGCTTCTCATCGAGTCGCCTGGCCACAGCGTTGAAGTGTTCGTAGGTACGGTTGCCGAGACCGAAGACGACGTAGTTGAGGTTGTCTAGGGTCGAGGCACCAGATTCAAAGTTGGGCTCCTTGATAAAGTCCATGAGCTGCACAGCGTTGTCGGTGGGCTCGCCTATTGCAGGACAATGATAAAGCGATCGGGTCATCGGAGGAGCGAAAGGCCACATCAGCAAGGGTTGAACAAAAGTATGGGCAGAAGAGCAACCTACCCTCGCCATATGTCGCCATCTGTGAGTCAGATAAGAGAGAGTCAACTCGGGCCTAGCGGGCAGCGGGGCTCTGCCGACACGTACCACAAAGATGACCACGTTCTCCTTGGACACCTGGTCGAGGGTCTCGAAGTCATAGCTGTATCACGCGTCAGGACATCATGCCATAGCTCAATGTAGCATATCAAACTCACTCCTCAGGATCGACCACGAGCGAGCTGATTCCGTATTTCTGCTTGATCTCTTTTGCGATTCTCGTGGCACTGTTCGGAATCGTGGTTCGACGTCAGCGATGGCTCCGCCTGCAACATCGCCAGGTCTTCAAGAGATGCGCTAGCAGACTCACTAGTCCTCTGCAGTACCAGTCTGCGATCCGTAAACGCAGCAGACGCGCTTGCCAGCCAGCTGCATGGCTTTTGCGAGATCTCGCCCGGCGGCAGCAACGCCTGCGCCCTGGCCTGTGGCTGCGCCGTTTGCACCTGCAGGACCGACCTTGCCGGTGGACCCGCCGTACGTAGAGCCGTTACCGTTGAGCTTGCCATAGCTGCTAGAGTCGGCGCTGCCCGTCAGGCTGTCTTTGAAGAGGTAGTACATGGCCCCGAGCCCGACGAGGGCGAGCAGGACGTAGTCGCTCATCGAGAACTCCATGGCGCTCGATGCGGTTTGTGGAGCTACAAGCCCGCGCGTGCAAGCCCTTGCGACAGTGTGCCTGTTCGCTGGCTCGAGTAGCCTTTTGCGATTCTTGATGCGATCCGTCGAGAGGCAAAAGGAGATCCGTCACGTTACCTCCGGATGCCGGTGGATCTCTGAGGATGTTTTGTTCGCCCAGACCAGCAAGAGTGCCAGACTTTGAGTAAGTATATCAGTGGATACGATAGCAGCCTGAGAAGACAACAGACTCTCAGCAACAACACGAGAAGCTTGCTCGCCGGAGCTTGCCTTCCATCATCCGCATGGCCTGTCCTCGCGGCGGTTCTCCCGCCGAGGCCGATCGGCACCACTGTTTTGCCTGCTCCGCCTTGAAAGATCCTAACAGTCAATGGTATCCTTCATTGCAGCTCGTCCCCTCGCTGCTAACAATCAACGATGTGCATCATTGCAGCTCGTCCCCTCGCTGCTAACTGGTCCACTCCAGATGCACCGGT